>JAQGAZ010000917.1:0-41094 GCA_034692225.1 Polydesmus complanatus
TTTGTTTGAAGACAGTGCTCTAATTCGTTCAAAAGATATGGAGGTGGAGGCATTACTTATCAGCCTACCCTCGTACATCATCAAATTTTCTTCAGTAAAAACTGATTTTTTTTATTATTATTTTTAAAAGATGTCATTTCCTCCAAGATAAATATACTGTACAGTTGCAAGCCTAAATAAATTACACAAATATTTGATGAGGTGATATCATGGCAAAAGTTTTTGAAGTGATTTGGTGATCAGGTTAATAAATTGATGAAAACACTTTGTTTAAGCTCTGTCAACTAATTACTGTAAATACAAAACCACATGTAAACAATGTGGCAGAAACGATACGAAACTGTACACACACGTATATACAGGGTAGACAGTATTAGCTGCACAATTCATGCGCGTGAACTTAAGTTTTTTTCTAAAAAAATTGTTCCACTTAGTCTTCAGATCTCAAAAATGTTTTTTTCCCCCTTTTCCATGGAATAATCCGATAATAGCTTTTCATCGTTGGGGGGTAATAATTTGTGATATTGCCAATTACCAATTTTGAAGGAATATAAATAATTCCTTATTATATTATCCACAGAGTTGTCACGATTATTCTTTTGCCTTGAAACTAATTTGGCACATTATTGCGAAGGAAATGAATCGAAATGAAATAAATTCCCGCGCAGCGGTTTCTTTGAGATTTTGATTGGAGAGCGCTCCTAATGTATAAACACACCTGCTTCTACGTATAATTCACATTCGGTTCACAAAACTTTCATATGTCATGGCTCGTGGTCATAAAATTATATTAATCCTGTTAAGTCAGCACCATTTTTAATCCGCTGAAATTTAAAGTTTGAAATTTGACTAGATAAAAATCATAAAACGACCAAAAATTAACGCGCATTTATGTAGTATCATTGATGGTGATGATGATGAAGTTGTTGACAATTGGAATTCCGATTAATAATAGGATTTTTGTTGTTGGCATCAGTACCATATATTTTACCGGCTTTTTTAGCCATGGAGCTCAGCAATTCCTGAGAGTTTTTATGAGCTGACCGAAGAGAAATGCCCCATTCCTTTAGTCCAATTTCATCCTAATTTCAATTAAAAATGTTTTAAAAATATTTATACAATCCCACAAAGCTAAAATAAATTACTGGATTTGTAAGCACAATTTTGCCCTCTTTAGTCTTCAAAATGATAGACTGTTCTCCTTTAACTTGAACGTAGTCCGAACACATTTCTTCTAGCTGGTCCATAAATATCAACTAAAACAATTTATAATATAAATAAACAATAATAAAAATTTTTTTTTATAAATCTTTGTACCTCTGGCTTCGTACTACCAGATTCAGTATGTAATTCAAGGCGATTAGGATATAGTTTTGCATATCGCGTTTGCCAAGCTGACGCAAACGGACCTCCCAATTTTTTGAGGTAGCCATGAAGAATGCAATCAGATTCTGAAAACAAATATTCGTTCGAAAATCTTAAAAGTATATCACACGCCATCAATATTAACCTTTCTCATCTTGGCCAAAACGCGCTTTTTGTTTAGCGCGTTTTTTTTGTTCGATCCTATCTGTCTCTTGATTAACTGTATTGAATACAGTTTCAGCTACTTCTTGTTGCCATCTTTCTGAAATAACTAGTGGAAAATTTTTGTACAGTTCTTGATCGACATCACTGAGCTAAAAAGTAAAAATAAAATTGTTTTGCCTCAAACCAAACAGTTATAGCAAAATAAAATACTGTAAACTATTACTTTAATTCCTTTAGTATCTTCTTCGTCAAATGAGCCAATGTCAAAAGCATCAGCTGCGTTGACTTCACCTCTGGGCGGAATGAGTGGTGGGGGATATTTCTGCATGTAAACCTGTTGCCAATCCACGCCTTCAAAGAAAACATGCTCTTTTACTTCATCAGCTCTGTAACAATCACAAAATAAAAAAAAAGTTTAAATAAAATACTGTGTCACAAAATCAATAAGCAACTTGCCCAGAACCCTTGCATCCAAGACGCTTGTCAACATCCCTTTGTAAAAGTCCTTCTAGTAAGCCTTTCAATTCCGGAGAAAAAGAATCGGGCAACTCAACATTCTATAATTAACCGGAAATTATTTCCATCTATATCGGACTTTAAAAAATTAAGTAATACTCAACCATTGTTAGTGTCATCCGATCAATCTCGTGCTTGTCTTTAGTTTTATGCTGCCTAAATGGACTGTGACTGCAAATAAAACCTCACGTTACATCATAAAAAAAAATTGAATTTATCAATAATATTACCCTTTGAGGAGTTTGTACAGCATGCATCCAAAAGAAAACCAATCGGCACTAGAATCATACGCTGTTCCTTTGGATAAAACTTCGGGAGCCATGTAACCATGAGTACCACTGAAACACGCAAGTCAAAAAAATGAACTCGAGACTAAAATTTATGATAAGCACGCCTAGTTACAATAATGCGACTAAACATGCATATTACATTCGTACCTGTCATAAATAAATATTAACAAATACCAGATTATTTAAAGCTGTCAACATCGTTCTACTTACACGCTCGCGTGAGGTTTTTTCTTGGAGTAATCGCAAGCCAAACCTAAATCAGATATTCGAACGTGGCCATGTTCATCGAGTAATATATTAGCTGGCTATTAATGAAATTGTAACAATTAATTTACTATCAAATTAACCCCTTATATAAATTATTACTTTAAGATCTCTGTAGACAATAAACCTCCGATGCATATGATCCAAACCAAGAATTACTTCAGCTGCGTAGAACCTCATCTCTTGTTCATTAAAGACACCGTGTTGAGATAAGTGATAATGAAGGTCTCCGCCTAACAATTGATTAGCGCATAGTAAATTACAAACGGAAAGTGCGATCCTTTAATAAATAAAAATTAGCTCACCGTTCATTAAATCCAAAATAAAACAAAGTTTATCCGGGGTGTGAAATGCATACGTCATGCAAACTATGAAAGGACAATCCGCCTAATCCATTCATCAAAAAATGCATTAAAAAAAATTTAAAAAAAAAGTGTTAACATACATAATTATTTAAGCACTCTTAAAAACCACCAACTCACCCCCGTACTGACTAGAGAAAGCATTATTCTTTCGTTAAGTGCTAACGTTTCTCCTTGCTTCATTTTAATTCGTTTCTTATCCAGACATTTCATTGCATACCTGGAATAATAATGAAGCAATAAAGAAAACGCCATGACAAGTAAAGTCAAATATCATAAAAAAAAAGTGGCTTTTAAACGTTACATTTTTCCAGTATCAGCTTTTCTGCAGCCGTAAACTTCACCAAATCCTCCACGACCAATTATTCGGTGAACACTAAAATCGTTCATCGTCAACTATGTTAAAGCAACGTTAATATAAAATAAAAACCGATTTTAGCTTTAAAATATAAACATACTTGAATATTAAGCTCCAAATTTTTCCATTGACAAAATCGTGTATATTTTTCACTGTAACAAATGTTGTTTATTTAGTTTGAAAACAAAAACCGTATTAAAACAATAACACATTTGAATCAATAGAATGAATCGTGTCAAATCGTAAGTGAAAATCAACTCAACGGGTAAATAAATACCTTTCAATAAACTTTTTGAATACATCTCCCCGTAAATGGTTAAAAATTTCTTCTATGTATGGCTTAAATGTTTAAATGAAATTTATTTTAGCATCGATCATAACTTGACATTTATGAATTATGAAATAAATGGAAAAAGAAAAAACAAACATGAAAAAAAGAAATCTTTAAAGTAAAAATATCTTTAAATAAAAGTCATAAATATTTTTAAACCATAAATTATTCCAGAAATAAAAAAATATTTAAATTAAATAACGAACTAAAGTGATAAATCAATTTTCAGCATGCAGTAATAACTTTTAAAAGTAGTCGTACCTCGAATAAATTCACGGGCACCTCGTTTTTTGTCAGGTACTTTTGAACATGTGTCACGGATTCCTTAGAGTACATCTTTTCCAATTAAAATAAATAATATAAGCAAATCATATTTAAAAAAAAAATTAATTAAAATTTTCATGGTTTTACATGTGTATGTGACAACAGCTCTTTCATAATAGAATTGTCGTAAATTTCTCTCGCCATTTTTCGTCTTTCGTCCGCTGTCTCCATCTTTTCGTATTTCTTAATCTAAATACGGCAAAACTCAATTAATAAATATCAAAAAATAAATAAATAAATCAAAAAAAAAAAAAAAAAAACACAACACAACAAAGTAATACGCATGCTTTTATGGCTTTACTGAAAAAAAAATCAATAAATCAATCAATGTACGCGGGGCGTTTGTATGTTGACATAACATATTGACGCGAGTTCGGCAGATAAATTTTGTGATTCACGTACAGTATTATGTAATGGGAAAGCAGAATTTTGCATAAACTATAGTTCCCAAATCCAAATCCATGATCCAAAATATTATTATAATTAAAAAAAAAATTTAATTGCGTTTTTATACAAATTCAGTGCATTCAAAACCCACATGAATCAGCTAAGAAAAAAGTATCCGTTTTAGCTGGAAAAAATATCAGAATTTATGGCCGCGCTTAAAATGTCATTTTGAAGTCATGAAATTTCCTGCGGCCAATTTTTTTTAAAAAAAAAAAAAAAAAAACTAGAATTCCGTACTCCCAACAGAAATTTACTAAAAACAATTTTATAAAATAATACGGCAATAAAAAAGAATAAAAGAATCGATAGCGATGCAGCATCATAGACAGCAAAAATATGCTGTAGATAGAACAGGAGATGAGGTGTACAAAAAAAAGCGAAAGAAAAAAATTATAACGTACTTCCTTAGTACAACTAAAGAGTATGATATAACCTAACATACACCTGTCAATTTGTGGTTTTAGTTGCCAAGACAACAAAGAGATATTGCCATTATAAAGAACTCGGTTAACTTCCATACGGTTCGTGCATTTTGGTCATGTCCCTGGTGATCTTTTATGTTCGATCCGGTGTAATTACTTTCAGGAATGCTTATTTAAGCGACTAGCGTGCGCATCAAAAATGACTAATGTTATTAGCCAAAAATTTGCCAAAGATTAGAACGAGATTACATTTTGGAAACGCATCTTCCTTCCATGTCATTTGCAAATTAAATGACGCCGGAAAATGTTCCATTTTACGACCCAAGTGATGTTTTCAAAAAAAAAAACTTTTAGTACATGTAGTATTTAGAAACAGAGTAGCGTTTTAAGCCTGGCAATTCAAGGTTAGTACTGTAGTTTAGACTCAGATTATTAAAAAAAAATCCTCAAATCATGCTCGAATACCGAGAGTCTGAGAGTTTTTTTTTTCTCTCTTGTTTTTCCACCTTCAGCCTATAGGGCTGCTGGTTTTTTGTCTGAATTTCTTAAAAATAGTGAATTTTCGATTTAGTAATTACTATTTTCATTTGCAAAGGAAAATCAGACAAAACCAGAGCAATAAAAAGCTGCCAGTTTTATCGATTTATTTTAGATTGCACAAGTTTATAAAAAATACTCAAATAACATTACAGTACGGCATTTATGTTTGAGGTTTGACCATTTTTGACTTTGAAGCGAAAATTTTTTTATTGCGACATATAAAATAAATGGGACCAAAATAAATGCCTTTGAGCTATAACTATATCTCGCTAACTGACTCTTGAGGATCCGGTCATAAACCTCCTAAAGCATACTTGGGCCCGCAATAGTTTCTTTTTAAAATATAATACAGTAATATGTAACCTACATGTGACAAACTTTTCTCATAAACTTCCAACAAATATTTTATTAATAGAACCATATTATTTTATTCAACGCCATAGTATATCCAAAGCAATCAAATATTATATCACAAATAGTGTATTTTGAGTATTTTTTAAAGGTCTCGACTAGCATGAAATCTCTCTCATCTTGACTAATATTGATAACGCAGTTTTACGATGCAGATTACTGAAGTTGAGCAACGATTTACCGGACAAGTACAGTAGTTGGATGGGTGACTGGGTGCTCGAGCACAATACAGGAGTGATATTCTGGCCTCTCGAAGCTCTCTATGTCTATATTCCCCGCTGAATCTTATCCACCTGAATTAGATCGGTCATGATGGGACAGAAAAATTCAAACGATTAAAGAGTCCGGGCAATAATGATTGCTAGGCAATAGCCATTTCATTTGGTCAAGATGACAATAATTTGTCCTGTTCATCGTTAAATTTAATAAAAAATAAGTGAAAACGAGGAAATCAGTAAAATAATTATTAAAAATGTTTTATGAGTGCAGTCTCGGAAGTTAAAAACTAGTACAGTGTAATTGAAATAATTGCAGTTCAATAAAAGTTAAACTTTATGAAGTCGTCTAGTTGAATATTATGATTGAAAGGCGGATGGAGATTCAAGATTTCCTCGGTGATAGCTAAGAGATATCTGATGCAGTAGCAATTTTAGTATGCAGCAAAAACATTTAAACATCTTTCATCGATGCGATAAAAAGTAGGCCGTTGCTCAGCTTGAAATTTTATTTCCAAACAACGGTTTTAAGTTATTGGCTCGGAACGACAAGTGAAAACGCAAGACAGAACTCGTGTCGTGTTTGACTCGCGAGCGCGACAGCCTTAAAAATTGTTGGATACAAGTCTATAAAATGCGCAGTGGAGTGAAGTGACATCAAAAAAATATGGAAATACGAATAATACTTTGGGATATGAAAATACAAACAGTCTGATTTCTAATCCAAAGAACTGTGCACTTTTTGATATTTCAAAATGATCGACAAGAGGCAAAAAAAAAAAAAGAAACTTTTGAGAAAAAAAAGTATATCATGCGCGAAAGCACAAAAAAAAAAAAAAAAATAGTTGCGTGCTGAATATTTTACAGGAAGTAATGTAAGCACTTGAAAATGTTACGGATACACTTTCAAGTGTTCATGCTGAAATGTTAATGTGATAATTATTATAATTTTAAACACGAAATATACTTCTTTGTACTGGTATAAAAAAAAAAAATTAAAAAAGAAATGATATATCGCCGGGAATAACAATTAAGAAAACGTGTAAACGGTTCAACCTCACCGAGTTCATAAATTAAAAATTATGTACAGTAAATAAAAAATATTCCTAAATTAATTTACATTTTTTTTACACTCCGAATGACGCAAAGAATTCATTAACTGACAGATAATAAAATAAATTTTAGTAAGTTAAAAGCCCAGCATAATAGTGCTTGATCGTCACGTCAGTTTTTCCGTCTTCAACGCAAACAACGCACATCTACCGACCAACAAATTCCCTCAAGTTCAATATTATTATTGATGGAAACAGTTATTCAGCACAAATACACCACAGTAAATTAAGTTAATTTCGCATCCATCCATACGATAAAAAGTTTGCATTTTATGAACATTCTTCTCATTCATTTAATTCTTCAAAAATTCAAGACATTTCTAAATCAAACTCGAACAATAATAATAAAAAAAATTATGACTTGTACTATATTTTTATTCTCGAATTCAAGCTAATCCATAAAACATTTTCCGTTCCTTATTCGTTCATTCCGACAAGCTATCAAGCTTTAGCAAATTTGCATTTTAAATTAGCGCGAGATAACAGAGATATTGCATAAAACGGTGCTCGGGTCTTGTGGAGAGGAGAGAGAGAGAGAGCGAGCATCTACCGTTATGATCGACAATCAAGAAAACGACCAAAATGACGTTCCGGTCATTTTATTTCCGCTCGATAAAAACTCTAAAGAATGACGTCACATTTCCTTTTACATAATATACAACACGCATCCACACCTTCCCAACAGCATTATTAGCGAAATGTAGAAAAGTTTATAGGAAGCAGATCGATATATCGATAGAGAGAAGTTGATTACATGACACAGGGTTACGTGTCATTTGCTACAGCGCATCTCTCTTTCCTTCTCGCTATTTCTCCTATTTCATTTCCCCGGCTCGCACAAAAACTCCGGTACATCTGCCAAAAACTTCCCCATAACAACAGTTTCTAACATTCTTAATGGAGCTCGGAAGCCAATCGTTTTCAATCGTCCATCAAAATGCGTTCTCCGCACGGAAAAATCCACCGCCGTCCTTCGCTCAAGTGGGGCTAACACAAGATGTTATTAGAATTCCGCCAATCGCTTACGCATCCGAGTCTAGCATAAACTTTTACAGACATTTTTTCTTACTGCAACTTTAAGCTTACTCACTACACGACATCGAGTGCACCATAAGACATTTTAAAAACATAAAAAAAAAAAATCCCAACTTCTTTCAGTACCGGTAATACATTATAATGAGAAAAAAATAATCTCGACTTATTCTAAAGAACTGATATATCTTTCCAATATTTCTAAAAGCTCGTAAAAACAGGTTAATACCGTAAAAAAATATATTTTGTGAGATTCTAACAACCGCAATGTTTAATCCCGTCTTATATACTTGTTTCGTTGTTAGATCGTTTCTGTAAGGTAAGAACGTCGTTTGAATTTCCATCATCGACGACCGACTTCCCATTTAAAGATCCAAAACAAAAAACAAAAAAATAAATAAATGCTGCTTTCAGTTTTTTTTTTCCTTCTCCTTTTTTATCTCTCCTGGTCTCTCGCTATTTGCTTGCTTTTGCGATACAATTTGTAGTAAGACTAGCTTGCCGTACAATACTATTTTCGAACTGTGTACACAAACGAGAAGAAGCGCGTGCACTGATTGTAGCGTAGCTTAAACCAAAAGAGTCTATATAACTCCTTGCTTAAACGCATGAAAAATCTTAACGTGTGCCCACCATGCGTGCGTCTACTACCACCGGTTTCAGTTCAATCGAGGACGAATAAATCGGATGCAGTTGCCTTGGTTACGTTTAAGGAGAAGTTAAGGATGTTGATGAAGTTGTGCCTTACTGTCGGGAAGGATTACTTCCTTTTTCTTCTTTTTTTTTTTTTCTCTTTTACACACGCTGTTAAACACTTCCTATCAAATATTCATACACCACACTTTCGGAGTACGCAAAAGACAATATTGTATTCGAATAATAAAAAAAAAACAAAAATAAAAAGTATACTGTATTATCCTTAGAGAAATAAAAAAAAAAATTGGCCAGGTGTTATATTAATATTGTTTTAAACGTCGTAAAAAAATCTCGTATATAATATTTAAAGCTATATTTTCGAATAATATTTCAATGAGTTTGAGGGAGCGGGAGATAAAATATTCCCTGATTTTAAATGCACAACTCGCTCGATCTTGGTTTCCTTTTTAAAGAAAAAATAAGAAAAAAAAGAAGAGAATAGACAATATTTTTTTTAACAAAAAAGAAAATCACAATTTCCCCATTTAGAGATACATCCCGGAGCGTAAATTTACATATCGAAGCAAAAATCATTGACGTCACAAGCATTTGAAAGACATAAAATAGAAAATAAAAGTCTAATGCGCGGAGCATAAAAGACTTTCGCACAATAGATAAGGCAAATACGATATATGGAACAAATAGATCTACCGTTTTTCTCAAAACCGAATCTAATACGAGTCTGTGTAATCAATTATGGTTACAGTTCGAAAACAAATGGCAGATAGAAAGAGTAAAAAGTTAGTTGACAGAATTTTGTCATGCTTAACGTGTTGATATAACGGATTGTCGACGCGAAAGCAAAAATAAGTCAAAAAAAAAAAAAAAATCAAAACGTTAAACAGAGTAGCATCTTGAAAACGATGGTTATCGGTAAATATTTGAATAAAAGATGCAGATGTAAGGTTTCAACATTATACTGTATTTTTCAAACATCAACCAAAGCAAATATTAAACCATTTCATTCATTTTTATGAACCATAATGAAAAATAAAAAATAATTAAACCAGTATCAACATATTATTAAAAAAAAAAGCGAACTTAATCCGTAAAATGGAAAACAAAAATACGCAAAAAAAAATATATATTTGAAAAAGATAAACAAGTACTCCGTATAAAATTAGAGAAATGCAAAGTGATTTTTATCTCCCCCCAACAACAACAACAACAACAAAAAAAAAATTTGGCTGTACACGTAACAGTCAAGAGGGTTTGAAAAAAAAAAAAAAAAAGTATAGTAAGAGCGCACCAAATGGAAAGGGAAAAACATGTTTATTTTAAAACCGGAATGTTATTTTATTAAGTTAAATCATGCACAAAAAAACAAAAATATTTTCCGGTTTCGGTTTGCGTGCTTAGGAAAACAAGTGCTGACGCGGTTAAAACGCGGTACCATATAAATTCTGGCGTTCCGCTATTTGCAATTGCTGCCGTCGACTCAAGCTTAAACGCGTGCCAGGACTGACATAAATCAAGTTTAGCTAGGCGCAGCTCGAAACTAGACCGGTCTAACTAAATCAGCCCACCGCGATAACTCAATTATTTAAACAAATTTGAGAGGGAAAGTGAAAAAACCCGTAAATAATAAAAGTTTGAAATGTTTTTGGCGTCAGATGGCGCCTGCAAGAGAGCGGTGGTTCCGTACAATAAGATCACGTTGATGCGATGATGAAATTGATCCGAGCAAGGGTACAAATTGCAGCTGCGCAACGATAAACTCCGGAGAAAGAAACGCTTATGAATTAACGTAGACGATAGCGTTACGAGATGAGAACATTGAAAAATTAAGGGTAAAAATGAACGAAAAAAAAAAATTAAGACATGATGTGCGTGCATTAGCGTTCTTTATACTAACTCAACCCCCCCCCCTTCTCTCGTCAACTTAAAGCGTTTTGGAACGTTGAAACACTGGGTGACA
The DNA here is from genome assembly GCA_034692225.1 of Polydesmus complanatus. Classification (NCBI taxonomy): domain Eukaryota; kingdom Metazoa; phylum Arthropoda; class Diplopoda; order Polydesmida; family Polydesmidae; genus Polydesmus; species Polydesmus complanatus. Next base: position 10,769 of record JAQGAZ010000917.1, read on the forward strand.
GTATCTTGTTGCACGAAGTAACGTAGTCAGGGTGTGCATGACCTAATTGAGTGCGATTAAAGAAAAGAGACATTCTTCTCAAGACCAATTTCTTTTGAAAAGGAAACGTGACGTGAAAACAGAAAATTTATTTAGAAAATTTGGTGAAACAGACAACGCATAAACTACATCTGGTAGCAAAAACAAAAATTATCGTCCTTTAAAATATTTTTTAAAAAAAAAAAAACGGATTTGCTGACAGATGCTCAGTTTACATCAACAAAAGAGACCAATTATATATATTTTTTTTTCTCCAAAAAAATCTTATAACCAATGAAATAATGAGGTTGGTACTTTAAAATATGCGGTACTATAAAAGTAATCGGATCTAAAATCTAATTATGTAATTATTGTAGAATGATGTAAATAATTAAAATTAACCTCTCAACAATAAATCCATAAAAAGGCAGCCAATTATTTTTTTTTAATAATAATAAAAAAAAATGTATACCCCTACAAAGTAAATTCATTCAAATATCTAAAAACAAAAAAATTCATTGCTGTGCACTATTCTATAATTGATTTCTTTCTTTAAAAAAAAAAGTGACTTGGTTAAATTTGCAACTACTGAACAGTACCGTAGATGATTTAGCAATGTACCTACTGTTTAAATGAAAATAAATCCCATCGCTCGATTACATTTCGAGTAAATAAATTTTAACTCCATTATATATAGGCATTTTAAATATTCTGCTTTTTACAAAAATAATTAAAATATCTTTTAGATAAAAAAAAAATAAAAATTTGTCGCTACAGCTACATGAACATTTTCCATTACAGTACTAAAAATAGCTAGCGTAGATGACTGGGTTATTCGTGCATTCAAATAAATTCCTTTCATACCGGTAGTTGTGGGCTTCAATTTCTTATTTTTTTGAATTACATTTGTGTCCCCTTGATCAGATTAGTAAAAAAACTGACTTTAAAAAACTATCAAAAGTGCATTTTGAGAATAATAAAAGTGTTTTGTTCTTAAACAGTAATAGTAATAACCTTTCTCGTAGTATGCATTATAAAAGCATCCCAGAGCAACAACAAAGCGTAAAGAATTGGCTCTCAATGTATTCCGAATGCAAGCACCAACTTTTTCAATTTATTTTGTCATCATCGATGAAAGTGGACGACTACTTCCGGCACTAGGAAAAATAAAAGGTACGCGATCTATAAGTTCGGAATTGGTTCCAATGAACTTGATAATTCTTTTCGAAATTTCGACTATGAACACAATAAAAGCGCTCCGGCGCACTTGAAATGCATTGAAAGAAGGAGTGCAACTCTGTAAACTGCTCTACTGTAAGATTTAATCCCGACTCCTAACTACCGCACATACTACGTAACAACGCCATATGTCGGCAATGAGCTTAATGTGGGCAAACCAAATGCTCGGAACGCAGGGAAACGGCGTTCCGATGGTTACACAATTTGGACAAAGTACTGCACAAAGTTGCCAATCCCCATTTATTAAAAACTGAGATAATGACCCTTTAAAGCTTTATAGTAAAGCTCAATAGTAAATCAACAATCCAATGCAATGCCTTAATACTTTGGTAGCTTTCTACAAATCCAAATACTGAATAAAATAATTATTTTGAATAACAGATAGATATTAAAGGATATAACATTGGACGAATCTTTGTAGGTTTCTATTCGTTGAAGGATACATACAGTATCATAATTATATTACTATACGAATATAGCTCTAACATAATATTTTCAAAATTTTTGAGTTGGCAGCTTTGTGCTGAATATCGTCCAATTCTGCCAAAGCGTTCCGGTTCTTATTATTATCGATAGTGCTGCAGTTTATGCGTCCGCGTTCCAGTTGATATAACTTTTCAATTCGAATACCGGCCATAACATAACAAGCGGTAACTATAGCCATTTCGATGAAACGACGGTAAACAATGTTGACAATGGCAAAATCTAGTCCGCCAACTAAAATCCAATCTCAAAATTTATATCCGATAAAAAAAGTTATCAAATTCGTTCATTGAATTTGAGATTTCACGCGCTGAAATTGAATTAGATTTCAATGTTTCTTTAATGCCGGATATAAAACCAAAACCAAAAGTAAAAAAAAAAAAATCAATAAAATCTATAGTTTTTATACCCATTCTACCAAAAACAACCCTATCTTATTTTTTCTACTTCATTGTACTTACTATACTGTACATACTGTATACATTCATGATTGTAACTATAGTCGAAACAAAAGTGAAATAATGCAGTACTCACCACTTCGTAAAATCCTAGTTGTGGTACAGCTTCTTCGTAAATATTCTCACAAAACTCTCGAAATAACAAAAAACCTACAAGAAATAAAAAAATTAGTATAATTAATCGAACATTTAGGGTAAAAAAAAATATTAAGTAGATTACATGTAAATCCTAGAATAAACAATGAATAAAAACCCGCATAATTTTTTTTACAACCAGCATAAAGATATTAAAAAAGATAAAAGAGAAAAAAATCAAAATAATTTTTACGCTTTTTGGTTCCTTCATGTCGACGTTTTCTCTTCGGGCAAAATAATTGCACGAAATAAAAACGAATGTTTACACATTAATATCATAAAAATCTAATTTTCTTCCCCACTCTTAATTTTGCACCCATTATTTCATTTTCGACAAAAATAATGAAAAAAAATATATATATATTATGAAGAACAAGAAAGGAAAAGGAAATAATAAGAAGTGTTTCTAGAAATTAAGGAAAAGGGAAAAAAGTTCTTAGAGTCGAATAACGAAATGTACTGTAGATGTTTACGGCTTCTTTTTCAGCAACCCTTTTCTTGATTAAATTAAAGCTAGAATAAGTAAAGTACTGGAGATGCAAGCTTGACGTAGTCAACAACTTCTTTCAAAATAATTTTTAGTCCTCCATCCGGTTTTATATCGTCAAATAAAAAAACACTATTCAATTACAACTCCCACTGAATAGATCATAACCAAAAGTTTTGACAATAATAATTATTATATTTGCCGTACTAGCAAACTCTCCTTAAGAGGAATAATCGATAAACACTTGCAAACTACTGTAATTCAAAAAAAGACTAAATTTGCTACGAAGAAAATTTGCTGTTAATTAAATTCTAGATACAATTGAGATCGCTAATGAAATAAAACCCGCAATCGCAAGTTTATTTTATCCCCCTTTAAAAAAACGGATGACAAACAACCATGATCCTAAGATTGACACTCACGATGATATACAATCAATCACGGTATTGAATGGGTCAAAACCGACGTAGTTAACTATCATTTTAAGCACATAATAAAATTGTAAATGAGACGTAAACATTAACACTACCCATCGACATTCCACACCCCCCCCCCCCCACCCCGTTCATGTTAATCTTCTTTTCTTTCCTAATTTACGTGTGCCAGTTAAATGCCAATAAATTCATTCCTAAGAAAGCATTAACCGTTCTCTTAAATACAATAATTCAAAAATGCTAATTTTGAAACAATATTTATAAACTATTGATAGAGAGAAAGATAGTTTATTTTTGACTAAGCTTATTGTAAGTTATTTCAAAATGACTCGTAAAATACAGTTGGATGTTATTCCCAATTGTAGGCCTACCTGGCAGTTCTATTTTATTTCTAAATCGTAAAAAAAAAAAAAAAAATTAGTGAATAAATTTACTTAGCTTAAGTTTATATATTTTGCAATTGACTATCAATTTTATAACTCTTTTGGGAAATTTTCTTTCGAAGTTAAAAACATCTTGTACTAAAACTTGGAAAATGCAAAAGTAAAGTCTTTGCATTTTCGGAGATTGTCCTTCATTAATTTCCTGTAACAAAAGAGAAAACGACTTTTTGCAAACCGCGTTAATTTTTAATCCAACGTAAATTAATTAATAAAAACCGCGCAATGGCGTTACTCCGTTAAATGTAATATGCCCGGTGTAACCTCTATGAACGTTTAAGTAAAGGATAAAAACGTTTAACAGTGCAACGCATTTTAATTGGCGCTAAGAGATTTCGTTAAAAGCGACGCCGCGGGTCAACAAATTGCATATAATTTTCCCGTGCGAAATTCGAATCATTCTTCTCTTAATAATAATGCAATAAAAATCAGAAACCAAAAATTATTTAAATGTTGGACTAATGAACCTGTTTAACCCTCGCGCTATCTCTGCTACGCTCGCGTAACAACAATTTTTCTTGGAACTCCCCCTTAATCCATTCGCCTAAACAGAGTTGTGGGAGTGAATGACTCGGACACGGATCTAGGTCAAAAGTGAGAGTGTGATGACCCTCGCGAAACAAATGCCCAATCAGATCTCGCCATCTTCAATGCTTGATCTGCGCTACGATTTTAAGTTGCTCTCTCGTTCGGATCCATCGCGCACCACTTGGAGCCAACACCTCCGAACTGCTGCACTCCACGTAACAATTTGCGGAATACATTAAACTTGGAATCACCTAATTGAATATTTTTAATAGCACATGCATTTTATTATTTAGTACATGGCAGCTTGTAGAAGATCGTTTGTTCAAATTATTTTTCCGAATCGCCTGAAGCTGACTAAATTTCTCAAAAGGTTGATCGATTTTCTAGCTTTTCTTTCCACGTTCGACGTAAAGCAACGTTGCGTGAGTTGAGAGAAAAAGTCGGTATACATTTCGGAGTGTCAACAGCAGGTGTATAGATTTTTATTCACTCGTACAGTACTTTCAATGAAGGGTAGTTCTTTCTACTGTACACAGTAGTGTAACCGATTAGAAATACAGTAACAAGAAAATGAAGACGTGAGAAAATATTTCGGGAAGAATCAATATTACATTATTCTTAGTAATGAAAGACAATTTCGAAACATAATTTGACGCCATAATATACCGCCAAAATACCAAAACATTGTAATAGAAAATAAATGTGTAGTTTAATAAATTGGTTACCGGTATTCGATATCATGAATAAAAAAATAGACACAAAAACATTAAATTACCGGTAGGTTAAATCACTCCGTATAATATACCGGTAATAACTTACATTAATTTTGTAAAGATTTCAATGACAGAAAAAAAGCTGAAGAGTTTGCAGTGACAATGAGGCAGATCTAGCGTTACTACCTAGGTATAATTTCAGTAGCAGAGTTCAATTAAGAAAAGCAAAAACAAATATTCAACACCAATTGAGAAAACTAAAGTACATGTACTGTAAAAAATTAAATAAAAAGTCCATTTAATTCTATTACAGTATGTCATTTTCTCGGATCGAGTTGGCCCCTACCTTGGATCTGGTAAATGATCGAAGGACGAGTTCTCAAATTTTATAAGAATTAACAAATTTTGGCATTAATATCGATAATAATATTAACTGAATACAGCTGTACCGGTACAGTATTTTCTTTTCAATGTATGGGCGGGTTCACACGGTGCCAGTTGGCCAATCGATGGGTACAGTTAAGTTTCCGTATTTTCCACAAAACTTGAAAACAATAATCAATTAAGCCATAAAATAAATCTTAAATAAGAATAGAGGGGCTAAAACAACCGTATTTCATTATTTGAGCATCAACCGAGTCTTGAAAGGGGCAACTACTCGTAATTCAGGGGTCGTCCAGGGACAGCAAAAGCTCACGCTACTTCATTGATACCTGGTGAACCATACCTGGTAACGAAGCAGAGAGAAAACCCTTCACCGTTAATATTTTCTGATTTTCGGTTGAACTGTTCTTATAAAATTGATATTAAGATAATAACTGTAATTTAATGTTTATGAATTTATTTTTTAAAAATTTGCAGATTATTTTATACCTATCAAAACATTATTCCATAAATAAATAGAACGCGGGCAGTTACCGACAACGTGTGAACAGATAGGGCAAGTAATAAATGGGCAAGTTAACTGGCTACCAAGTTTATCGATTGTTTAAAGAAAGTAATAAATTTAGCGAGTGCTTTTTCTGAATTATTTAGAATGATTTAAAGCTTTAGTAAGAATTTTGTGACAGGGGACAATCGATTAATGCAATAAGGCGCTTGGCACCTCCGCAATGTGCTTTTCGACCCCGTGGAAACGCAACTTTAAATCAGACTCAATATTATACTCGTATTATAAAACAAATTAAAAAATATTATTACCTAAAATAATCGTATTTATTTACGCCTCAGTTGTCGCAAGGTATTATTATTATTTTTTTTAAATGATTATACATTGAAAGACATGAATCCAAACAACTTTGTCTTTTGGGATTTTTTTTTAAATCAAAATTAATGTTTAAGAGAACGAAAAGCTTTGTATCTTCGAAAGTTCAAAAGTAGAGCTTCGTCTGTAGACTACACTATGTTTACATAAAAGAGGCGACAAAATTAATTATAGCCTTAAAAAAAATTTAAGCTTAACAAATGCAGTCAATTTAAACTACGAGTTTAGGAATCTATATAAGCAAACAAAATTAAGCTGAAATATTTATTAATTAGCGAGTACTCGCATAACTTTCAAAAATATATCCGTTAAGTTCGTGGTTATCTATTATAAACAATCGCACTTTTAAGAATTTCCACTATAACGACCCCTTTTTCGCTAGATACGCGTCATCTTTTTACTGTTATAACTAAAAGATCCTCAACTGGTAAAGAGACTTTTCTTTCCCTTCCAAATTCTTACAAAAAATTTTAATAATGACGTCACATCAGCTAACGGAACAGGTGTGACAGCAATAACAATCAAAACTTCTGCTCCATGTCGATGCATGCTCCATTCGTTACGGTTTCCAATAAATAATGCTCGTGAGTGAAGCCCACAAAAAAAAAAAAGAAAAGACAAGACAACATCGCATGTGAACATCATCTCTGAGACATGAAAAGTGGTGTGCACTTCTCCATGCTAATCTACCTACGGAATAATATGGTTCTACCTTCATTAAAAATTTACTTTGAAAATACACGTAGTGTATCTTTTTCATATGCGAGATGTTATCGATAAGCCACGCACACACCACAAACAAAACATAATCAAAAATTCTAAGCACATCAACTATTTCTTCTGCCAGTAATTAAACATACCATACGATACATTGACTAAACATTCGGCGCGACTCTCAAAATACAAAGTAAACATAATTACACGTACAGTATAATTTTTTTTTTTTCAAGTTTTGCTATACCGGTATTATACGCGTCATAATTAAAGTATGGATTAATTTTCAAATCCCAACTCGCGCTTTAAATTAAAATTTTAAAATGTTCTTTAGTTAAAGACTTTTTTTTTTTTTCTACAGGGATAAAATTTCTAACTTTAACCTTTTAAAGTTTAAAAAGCCAGCTTTGCAATTGTATTCGACTTTTCAAAGAAATTGAAAGAAAACAAACGATTATTTCCGACATCTGAAAAAAAATTTCCAAAATAATATTTTCTTTAAATTCGGCGTAAATGGAACGAACAAGAATGATTGAATCAAATAAACGTGTGCTGATCGAAAAAGCTGTTTTCGCCATCATTCAAGTTCCTTGAACAATTCCTACTCAACATCCTTCTTAAAAATTATCTCTTTTGTCAACGTCCGGTTGAGCACGAGAGAAAAGAAAAACCACCACCCCTTTTAGATAGTTCAAACCAGCGTCTCCTTCCAATATTATTATTCTTTAAACACTTAGTAATGTTGTAGGAAAAGAGCATCTCAAATGCCTATTGAATACTTATGAAGATACTTAAGTTTGACCATCGAGCTATCAACGCCGAACATGTAGTTCGCTCAGTTCCATTAACTTCACGAGAATCATCCCCCCCCCCCCCCCTTCCATACAATTCACCTCAAACTCTCCAATCAGCACCACTACGTAGACATAAAGCCGGACTTTCTATGTACCGAGACTTAAATTCTAAAATATTTACTACGTTTCCATGCCTTTTGCCCCCGCTTTCTCAGCAGACGCCTTGTCCGACTACAAATTTCGACGCTTAGCAGTCTGAAACGATTATTGCCAATCGATACATGTTAGCCCCAGTGTGCAAGCGACAAAATACTACTAAACCGTTTTTGGCTTTTCCGAGCTTTTACACTATTTAATATAAGCCAATAAAGCTGTGGCTTCGATTTCTATCCAAATAGCATTAAGCAAACGTGACGCACGACATCTATTACACTCACTCATTCCATCTCCCCATTTTCCGCCTACATCAACGCGAACCACCGTCACAAACAGTACTGATGGTGACAAATACGCAGTAATGTGCCATTGATCACATCAACCACGCTTTTTCCAACAACAAACAGATAAATCAATAAGACTTAACGAACGTTTTACATTTTAAATAAAGTAAGTTGGGCTATTGTATTCCCGACGCGTTTTTCGCTCTTTTCAGAAACCTATTGGTTTAAGAGGTTTTTCTGAAGGTGCTGTACCGCGCAATCGAGAGCGCCGCCGTCACCACCACCAACACCACCGCCGCATTATAGCAATTTAATTAAAAATTTCTTCTTATGCGTGTGTAAATGAATCGTTTACGTCACTAAGTGTTGCCAATTTTTGCCCGTCAATTTAGACGTCGACTTTGTTTTTGTTAGGCTTATGCAGTGAAAGACATTGAAAAGATACGACGAATACTGTACTGTACTTTTAACCAAACTACGTTTAATAATAGAGGTTTGGTTACACAAAAGGCGAACGCATTAACGCCTCTTTCGCGTAGAACCGGCTTTTACGTTGTGTGTAACGTCACCCGTTTTCATAATTTTATTCACCTAAAAATCATTTGTTTCAGCAAAATTAAATTTAAACGCAACGTTTCCCATAACATATTTTCCTTGCTTTATTACACGTTTTATAAAACTTAATAAAACTATCGAATAATTAAAATAAAAAAAAAATTTAGTTTTTCTAATTATCTAATACCTAATAAAATTGTCGAATCTAGCAACTACTGTATTTTGACCCTCTTCCTCTTTCACAAAGTTAATACAGTAATAAAACATAATCTTAAAATTACAAATAATAATTTCTGTAAATATTTTATACGGCACTTGATTTTCATTTTTAAAATAAAAATTCAAGATTTAGGCGATTAATCGATAAATCTTAAAAATAACCATTTTATATAATGCAAATCACAAACAAATTCAAATTTAATTAAATAATTGCACTGTACAGCGTAAATAAAGGAATCCTCGCGCGCCTAACATAAAAATACTTCCCTGATTTCATTCATTCCAACGCGCGTCCTTCAAAAAGTTAATTAAAAATTGTGGCTATTAAGAGAGGTTTGCGATTAAGCTTTTTTGCTTAACTACATTTCTTATGGCTTAGTGAGAATTTAAACAGTTAAGTAAGAAAATTAATTATTCGTAAGGCCGTAATAAGTGAGAATTTTTATTAAAAAATACAAACACCAAAATTACAATTTTTTCGTAAATTCTTCGTCATCTAATTCGAACGACAGAATAAGAAGACCAGGTAAAAAAACTTAACTGCAATCTCTCTATTATTGGAGTGGAACCCGTTGCAATGGCAACCAGGCTACCAGCAACATTGGCTTTCTTATTACGATCACAACTAACTCAATCAATTAGATATACGACAATAATTATTAAAAAGTAATTTTATAAGACGGAACTATGGTCACTAAAACCGAGCAACATAAACCGCAGAGAAATTAATAAAAACAAAGAAGTTTTATGAAAACCATAATATTTACCGAGAAAATCTGTAGTGAGCCGTAAATGCAGCTTATTAGCACTTTCAACAACCATTTAATGCATTTAATATGAATGCTAAAATAACTATTTAACACATAAAAAAAAAAATCTAAATAAATTAAACTGTAATTAAATTTAAATCTAATAATCCGAAAAAATAAATTGGGTAATTTCCCGCTCTTTAAGCAAAAGAGTTAGAGTGACTGTTGGCAATGAAACGTTTATGTCAACATTATTAAGAAAACATTATACGAATCTGTTTGACTCCAGATACTCGGTTAACTTTCTCGCTAATTGACACTATTTTTACTCCCCCCAATTTGGCTTATATGACTTTTTGGCGCAATCGATTTAGCGTAAGAAACCCAAACCAATTCTTATCAAGCATCCTAAAACGCTAAACTTTCAGTCAACACATTTATCTTTTCCGGTTCTAAATATTGCCAAATTAATAATAAACCCAAAAATTAATTGACATGAGTTTAATAATAATATTCATAATATCCTTAACTATCATTCAAATATCTCCTAAATACTTTCATTACATTTTTTTTTATTCTTAGGGTTGTATAATCTTAACACCATCGCTGGAGAGCGTAAGAAAAAAAAACAATAAATAATAAAAATAATAATAACAATAGACTCAATGAATGATATTGAATTTCATAAGGCTATAATAAAAACCCATCCCAATTATCCCACATTATAAAACCAATTAAAAAGTTACGCAAAAAACGTGAAGCTCAACTCGCACTATTTTACAGCATCTAAGGATTCCTGTTAAAGCACGCCATTACTATCGATTGTTCATTTATTCTTCCTTAAAATCATGCAGTCGTAAATTACGAAACAAGACGGTTAACGTCTACTTAAGACAAGTTATTATTTTTTGTTCACTATATTACGGGACGTTCTTTTTTTTATATTTTTTATCCAATAAGCTTTCATATATTTTCAAATAAAAGAACATCACTAGGGGTAAAGCAACACAACCTACGCATTGAATTGGTTTCGTAGATAAAAGCGAACAAACGCATTTTTCTTTTTGCCCATTTAAATATTATCCGCGGTACTAAAGCCCTATATTTTAATTAGCAATCATACAAAGATAGACAAAATTTAATAAACAAAATAATTATATGAATGAAGAGAAAAAAATAATAATAATGAGCCATTCGTTGGAATACGGTGCTTAATAATCAACATTTTCCTATGCCAACCAATCTATATTGTAAAAATTAATTAAAGAAACTCCGCCTTTTAACGATAATAAAAATGTTAATAATAAAAAGCTAAATACAAAACGAAAAATAAAATTAAAAAAAAAAAGTTCCTCTTAATTTCAAGTCGCTTACAAATCGCCCAATTTAATATTATCTAGCAGCAGAATCAAATAATTAGGTCGGATAGTCTATAAACCACCCTAACATACAAATTCGTAATTTATTTACAGTTCAAAAAATATTACAGTTATAACAAGTTTGCTTCCTAATTATTGTTAAATGCAGAAACCGAGTTTGGTTTACGCGGTAGAGCCGACACTGATGGATCAATTTCTCTCAGCTTCGAACACTTTTCCTTATCGCGCTGAAAAAATACACCTCACGTACCAAATATTAATGAGACTGTTTAAAAACACGAAGAACGAGTGGCTCATCCGCTCACTTCGTGTAGATTAGCCACGTTGAGTTACCGTATTACTTCGTAATGCTATCCAACAAATTTCCTATCCTAACTACCTCAACCGTAGACACGGAAAACGATAGACTGAGTTTTTTTTTTTTTATTTTCTTTCCTCTCGCTTTTTTTCTTTTTCCGACGATAAAAACAAATGTTAAAGCGGAAACGCGTAACCCAAACCACTAACGCCATCAATAAAACACGACAAATAAGCGCCCTTAACGACTTAAATCTTCCGTAACTGCTTAGCAGTGAGAATAGAAAATAAAGAACGAAGCGCTTCCATTAAGTCGAGGCGCATTCTGCGTTGCCAGATGAGTCCAACTCAACGTGATTAACGACAAGAAAATTCCGAAATGGTTCCTTACAAAAACACGCAATTTCTACTAAAAATCAAAGTAATAAAATAAAATCAAAAAAAAAAAAAAAGGAAAAAAAAGAAAATTGTCGTTCTTTCTATCTCTTATCTCTGGTTGAATATCAAAGGTCTCGGAGAGATGAAGATGACAATAAGAATGAAGCAAGGTCGTATTATTATGAAAGAAAGTTACTGGCGAATCATATAGAGATCATAATAATAAAAAAAAAAATCCGCCTTTCAGTCGATCTCGGATCAAAGTGTGATATCGAAAAAGAATAATAAAAAAAAAAAAAGGTGGGAACGATCATTGGGATAGAGATGAAGCGCTTATGAGAATAAAATGCATCATTTCTGCAGTTGTTTACAGTGATCCACCCACCCCCATTCAACCATTCCACCTGCTCAGCTCACCCCACCCCACCCCCACACCCACATCCCACCTTGAACAAGCTGTGAGGATGGTGATGAGTACCGACTGCAGTTGTAATAACCAATGTTGCTGCTACGAACATATTTTTCATGGCTGATTGCTAATCCCTAGCACCTATATTGCCTTCAGCATCGTCGAATTGTGCCATGTATCAATACGTGGTTGCTCAGCAAGACGAGTATGAAGCCTGAACAAAGCTAGTTGAGGTGCGTAGACGACGGAAGCAGTCGCGGGAGAGTAAAAAAAAAAGAAATATGCAATATATCGCGCGTACTTACAACTTCTCGCAAATAATAAAAACGTGCGAACAAATAATGTAAAACACACTTTAAAAAGCTAACGGCCAGAACAAATATACTAATATTGCCGTTATAAAATGTACAGTTTTTTGCGGTTAAAAAATCAAGTTTTGATTTACATTTAATTTGTAACACGATTACGTCATTTTTTTGCGTCATAAATAATTGACATGTGCAAAAATAAAGTTAACAAAAATCTTGCACTTTTTTTTTAAAAAATTATAATAATAATACCGTAATAATAAAAGTCTCATGCGTTCTTTTTATATTTAATTTTCTTGAGTACCTCATTCTATTTCTTCAATATTGTGCTTAAAATTAAATTTCTTTGCCCTTAGGACTTTTATTAAACTAAGAAAAATAACGTATGATTTTTCAAAAACCACTTTCTTATCAAGAAAGACGAAAAATAAAAATTCAGTTTAGGAAGAAAAGAAAGCTTCTAGAAAATTATCTATTCATTTATGACATGAATTCTGGGAAATTTTATTAAGAAGTAAAAATCTTCGACGAGGCGAAAGTTGTCGCGACGAATCGCCATGTAACTTCTACCGATAGGTCAACCGTCTGGACCAAGAAAATCACGGAATAAACAATAATAAATTACGAAAACTTTTCTTTAAAAGCGATTTAATTTAAATTTCAAAAAATATCCCCTTTCAATACTTAACTGAAATTTTTGCAAGCAATTTAAAGAAACAAAATTAAGACCTTCTAATAAAATTGTGTTGAAGGTGTCCCCATCCGTGTTTTTTTTTTTTTAATTAATTCTATGATTTCCCATTTGCAATTCAAAATTAAGTTTTTGACGATCATTAATTATGCTGCCCAATCTACCGCCTACACGACTCTACAAAGACTAATGAAGATAACAAAAAGAAGAAATCTAAGCAGTGCACCCTATAGAAAAAACATTCGAGAATAAATAATTTTTAAAGCATAGTTTCGTATTTTATCACTAACCCTGCAATCTAATAATAAAAACACCAGGGTAGCGTGTATATTTTATACTCTAAATGTAGTATTTTTCGCTCCGGAAGGTATATTCAAATAAATAAAAAAAGAAGCCCCGAGAATGCACGTCACAAGCCTTTTGCTTCGAAAACCAGAAAACTAGATTGACATCCGAGAATTCCAAATACAAATAATACAGTATATAACTCGCCTGGCATCGAGAAATAAAGAATATTCAGGCAGAAATATAAACATACGGTAACAAAAATGAGAAAATCTACGTATCGCGTAACGATCGACCTGCGCGCACGCGCGGCGTAATCTATTCCATCACAAAACATTTCGGCGTAGAAAATTCGCCGTATCATCAATTTCATTTGAAGCCAATTCGTCGCTCATTTCTCACTTAAAAACTTCACTATAGATATGTATATATATAGAAGTCAATATCGACAGCATCAGCGATCTATTTATAAGATTTTCCAAATAAAAATAATAATAATTTAAAAAAAAATCGATGTTTTTAGCATCAAACCTCTCAAAAATATATAAATAATCTCGAAATAATTTGTTTATATATCTATTCGATCAATGACTGACCACATTCAACGTCATTATTTCTATTTTTTCGATTGAATAATTCATTATGGTGAAGTCATGCGTGCTATATGGCGTTATATTAAAAAAAAATAATGCAGTGCGCCAACGAGTCACGTGATATTTTATCACGTCACGGTTAATTATTTAAGCGAGAGGTAACCCGCGCGTCTCGTGACGTTTTTCCAAACCTAATAACTCGTCCGCAGATAAGAAAAAGAATTGACGCCTACTACAGTACATCCATCGAATGCGTGAAACAAGCAATCTACTAGAGATCAGCTGATAGACAGATAGACATGAATAATCTTACCTAATTTTTGATTGAAGATCTTGTCGAAATTCACTTCGTTCATCTTTTCCAAGTGTTTGTACATCACGCTTCGAACGCTAGAAAACGGAAATAAAATGAAGAAGAAGAAAAAACAAAACAAAAAAACATAAATCGTGCAAATTCGACATTCATCTTAATATTCAACATTTTATTTTTATTTTTACAAAAGCGTGAGGAAGAAAAAAAAGAGAGGGTGAAATAATATTACTAAAATCGGCACAAATGCACCGAATAAATAAAATAAAAAAAAAAGAAAAGAAAAGCTAAAACGGTAACATCAGAAAAGAAAAAAAAAATAAATAGAATAAAAAGGAAAGGAAAAATAAAATGAGATAGGAAGAAAAACTGTTGACATCAAACTCTTTTTACGCTTTCGCTCTAAAGTTTATTGCGGAAAACCAAAAGACAATAATTGTCTTCATAAATAAAATCTGTCGTAAAGGAAAACAAAACAAAAAAAAAAGGGTCGCCCGTCATTCATGAGAGTGAAGATGAACGAGAAGGATGAGAGCGTGAGTTGAAACAAACTGGCTTACCGAGGACAAGCCCGACTTTACTAGTTCCTTTCACATTCTTAATCTGAAATCTCATCTCGTTACAAAAAGTCGCAAACTTTTTATTTTCCATTTTTCCAAACCATGAAATTAGAAATGACCGTAAACAAGATTCAACTCTCATTTTAAGAAGTTCAAAGCTTCGTCGTCAAAAAATGTATAGGCCTAAATAAGCATTTTTCGGAACATAAAAAAAAACCCAATTAATTTAAGCTTACTGTAACAGTACTTGTGGTTCTTAATTTTATCTTGAAATATTACTACCGTACATTAAGTAATTACAGTACATCGTCGTAACGAGCAGAAAAACGTCATATTTTGCGCTTATAATTCAGCATTAATTAAAGAGTTTTCGTAAAATTTACGAAACGTGTCGCGTAAAACGTAAAGAGCGCAAAAATTACGTACGAATAACCGAATATTATTTAAAAAAAAATTAAAAGTATATACTGTAAAGTTAAAATAAATTTAGTACTTTTCAGAATGGCTAATAGTAATATTGTACAGCTTATGCAAAATTACTTGTGTCATATTTTCAATAAAAGAAGCGAGCGAAGAATGTTAAAAGGCTACATTAAAGAGTACATGTAATTCAACGTTCTGAAAGCCTTCTATGGACAGCGCTAAATTTGTTTACGTTTTGCTTTCACGTAAACGTGCTCCAATTTTGTGTCACCACCAAAACTCTATTAATCAAAGTCTAATTTACACCTGTACTACTCATAAGGATGACATAGCGCAGCGCTAATACTAATATAGTGTAAATACTGAAAGTACTGCATTTGCGTTTCTATGTAAACCTATTTTAGCGCAACGCAATAATGTCAATAACATTTTAAACGATAAAATTGTTAGCTCCATATTTCTTTATATTCTTCAACACCTATTAGGTCGACAATATTATAATTTAAGTTCTCGTAACTTGCGTTATGTCACCCAAAATTGAAAGAGTCAATCGAAAAAGTCAAAAGATTTATTTTTTTTTATGGCGATTGCATCAAACTTAATCATTCTAATTAATTCTGAAATTTACCATTAACTTTGGCTATACCGCATTTCGATTTTTATCGATTAAAGTAAAATGTGTTGGAATTTAACTAATTTCGTTAGCTAACGACGTAAAAACTTTCGTAAAATTTCTCTTCATTAATAAAAAAATATATATATATATCGGGTGGCGCAAAAAAAGTGGGACCCCCTCATGAAATCTTGTGTAATATAATTTGAACTTGTAAAATATTACTTATTTACCAAATAGCCCGGAAATAAACCCAGTAGAGAATGCTATTTGTGGTACCCACAACAAAAAGTCTACCTTTGTTGTAAATTTGCAACAATAGAGCAACTGAAATTGGTCATTGTTGAAAAGTGGCAAAATTTGTCTCAGTTTATAAACAGCAGCATTGGCCAGTGGCGCAGACGATTAGCGGAGAATCGAGGCAAACATAATATTAAATTTGACTTATGATTATGTAAATGAACACTTAGCATTAATTTCCTTTTTTTTTTAGACTAAAAAATTTAAAAAATAAATATTATATTAAGTTAAACAAGAGGGGTCCCACTTTTTTTGCGCCACCCGATATATATATTTCAACTGCATTAAGCTACTTAAGGTCGTCACTGCGACATTTATTTCATCAATATTGCCGTAAAGATAACAATTATAATTTATGATAAAAAAGAAATAATTAAGCCTCTTATAATTACTATATTGCAATTAAAGAATTCATGGTAAACTGTTTCAGTTTTGCAGAAGGCTCGTCTGAATCTAATAATTAGTCAGCATAATGATTAGTCAGAAACGTTTAGCCGTCAAAGGCTAACGTAAATAATATATTCTCACTGCATTACATCAATTCACATTGAGAGTTCATTTGCTCCAATAATATTAACAATCAATGACAGCGTTTGCGATAAAAAAAATAATAAGCTAATTACATACGAAGTGCATTATTAATCATAGCCTTTTAGAAAAACTCTGCATAATGATGACCAACATAATATTCGTATAGATAAAATTTTTTTCGATATTAAAAGCTTCGTTTAATACTCCCTCATAATAACTTCTCATTAGCTTTTAAAATTTTTGGCGTCATTTTAAACTAATTAATCCCCTTCTCCAGCTTAATTCTCCTTTTGAAAAAGTGGAAAAACCAATTTCTCGCCAATTAGCTTCGCCAAATAATTATTATCATTTCCATCGTTCAGCGTGACAGCACTGATTGTAAATTTATTTAAAAAAAAAAAACTATGCAAAATTTAATTCATCTTACGTCACATCAACGTCGTATCAAATTTTAATATTTAATAATAGAAAATATAATTCAATTTCAAGCCATAGCGGTGCCGACAATTCTTACGATAAACGACACCGACCACCGGAAAAATACAATCGGCTCTTCTTCCGTGCATTGTTTTCCTTATCTAAAACCTCTGCGTGATTAGTATTCGCGTTAACAGGTTTCATTCATTTTCGCGTGACAATCTCTCAAATCATATGATGTAATTTATTAAAACTCGAAGCTGCTGACACGCAAGTTCAATAAACGAATGTGTTATCTTCATCAGCAGAAGAAGAAAAAAAAAAGCGCAGATTAAATCAAATTAACTAACAACTTCCCCGGAAATAAAATCATCGAAAGAGCTAATTATATTATGACTCGATGAAAATGATTTTTAAATCATTATTTTTTTTTGGGGGGGCTGAGTATTTTCAACAACTCACCTTGATCAAAATTATTTAGCTGAAGAAAAAGTAATTAGTAGTCATGGTGACCCAACTAGGCGCTACTAACAAGAACTGCTAGATTAAAGTTATTAAAAGTTGTATATGAAACATTATGTTGGTGACCATTTTAACTTTTTTTTCTTCTCTAATTTAGTAAGCGGAATAATTCACTATCGCCTCCGACGATAACGCCGCGACACTCATTAGTTTAATAGTTTTATCTAATCCAGTCTAAATGTCATTTCATTTAATGAGTATACGTACATGCTAGCAGCATTAATTCGATTCCAGTGTCCGAAAAGCTTAGCATATCTGCTTTTCCTATTTCGAGTCGGAAAACCGTGGCTCAACAGCGATTTTCGGTGACAAAATAGTGCAATTTAATTAAAACATTTAAAGTAAGATTGAATTAGTACAACATTAGCCCAAATGTACGTATAGCCTACGTGTATAAAACGCAGAAACTTTCCAAATACAGTGTACAATGCATGCACTCGCATTTTTAGAGTAAACACGTACACTATTATACAGGATTTGCTTTCATATGCATAATAAGTACCTCTAAGAATTAGATTTAATTTTGTCCCTAAATAGAAGCACACGTGCTTTTATTTGGAAACAAAAACCATATATACAAGCTCAATGGGCCTTTATATTGGGGTGCCTCTACTCGGAAAATCCCGGTACGAGTACCTGTGTACCCAGATCTGACTTTCAACCCTTTCGAAATTACTATTACATCGTGTCCACAAAAAAGTGCACCCAACTGATTTAGTATTAAATGCTTTTAATAAACTTGATTTAAATATTTTAATACCACATTAAAAAAAAAACATTATTTTAAAGACTCCATTCTGTCTTTAAAACATTTTCTTCCAGCTATATGAGATGAATCTGGAGTCAGATCGATCTCAAATCTTTATCATAGGTTGGCCTACTTCTTCAATATTTCATATTTAAATTAAAAGAACCACAAAATATGAGGTGTGATGCAAGAAAAGGTTTACAAGATAAATAAACGAAACATAGAAGTCAACGTGTGCAGGAGGCAGAGACAATTTAATTCGATTAAGCTGCAACTGATGCAACCCTTACGTAGTAAGAGGCTCGGCTCGTTTGCTGCTGTCGTTTTGAGACCGACGAAAAATATTTTAAATCACAGAATGAAACAATTAAATGTTAAAAAGTCTTTAAAGTAATGTTTCTTCATGTGACATTAAGTTTTTAATTCAGTTGAGTGCACTTTTTTGTGAACACGGTGAAAATCCCTCTCTGCTAAAACTGAATCTCGTACTTTCAAAGTTGCATTTTTGCTATTTTGTTTCTTTCGATTAAAAAAAAAAAAAGTTATTGCTGTTTTTACTAATTTTAATAAACGTTAAAGATGAATTTTGATAATATAGAAAGAAAATGGAGAAAGAAAAAAGAAAGTGCGGTAACGTATCTTTGAATCTTTTGAGTATTCTACAGTAACAATCCTATTTATCGGGGAAATATCTCAGATTCAAAGCGAGATTCTTTTCAAGAATATTCGCTAATGACGTCATTAATATTTTTTTACGTCGAACCGGTGCTCCTCCCCACTATTTTTTTATTTGATTTTAAAAAAAGTTAATTTTACCTGTAACTAAACTTTTAATTAAAAATAAACAAACAGCCAATTTCATTTTCTTTTTTTTTGGTAGAAGTACGTACGTGTAGTACGTAAATAAAGTACGTGTAGTTCTTATTTTAGATAGTACAGTACATCATTTCTGGAGAAACGAAAGCTACTCAAAAACCCCATCGGAATAAGCAGAGTGAATAAACGGGAAAGGGAAAAAAAAATCACATTCATCGAGTAAATCCATGCTAAAATCAATAAGAAAAATATATTCGTTTTTTATGCTTTTCGCGCAGTATTAGCACGTGCAAGTTGTGCAGAGCACTTCTCAGCATCCCTTAATACACGTCCCAATCTCTTAACATTTCCTCTCCCGTCGAGATGGGAATTATATAAGACAGACTATTTATTTTAAGCAACTTGGGACTCGTGTTACTTTTTTTTTTTATATTATTTTTTTCCCAAGCAAAAAAGGTACAACAATTTGAAATGAAGACGACACTTTATGTTAAACATTATTCTTTGCGTTTCTCCCCCCCCCCCCCCCCTCCTCTTTCTCAACCAACTCAAAACTTGCCGATCCATATGTAAAGAAGATTGATGAAAGTGTTTGGCCAACCTCCAACAAAACAAACATCTTTCCCTACCACCAACTCAAACTCTTTAACACCCCAAGCGAATAAATCGCATTCTATCGGTCAAAGGTTATTCCTCGCGCTTATTAAGACCCTCCGCCAAAACTGCCAGTGATGAATTATTGAGAAAAAAAAAAAGTTAAAATACAATAATTTTAAGAATGCTTTTGCAATTCCATTCATTGTGTTTTCTCGGTGAATGCAGAACCACACAAGAATCAATTACGTCCGTCCGCGATGCGAGTGCAACATAGAAATTCAAATTACACATTTAGAACAATTGTTTTAGAAAAGCTCCACGTTTTATTTATATGAATTTCATATTCGTATATAAATAGTCGTTCTCCTATCAACGACCAAAAAAAAGTCGATACGAGTTTTGTTTTCCGCTGTTAAAAGTTTTGAAATGTAGGCGCGTCAGGTTATATAAATTTGACAGGAAAGAAAAAAAAATAAAAAAAAAGAGAGAAAAATTTACATTCAAAAAGATGATTTGTATTTGTCTGGAGATTTGTACAAAATAACGTCTAATGCTGTTGATGCTTTTAATCATTTCAAACTGAGCCAAAAATAATTTATTTAGAAATACATGGCATATTCCGAGACACCTCGTAATTGGTTACGACAACAGCCGGACTCTTTCAAAAGCGATAATAATAATTACCAACGTTTTAGCAAGAACAAAAAAAACTGCTCTCATTTCATCCCGTTTTTTACGCTTTTAAACAGCCGGATTATATAATAATTACCCACTACTGTAGTGAAAATATATGAGAGGCATTAAAAATACGTGTACTGTACTCGACTAAACGAGATATCCCAATAAACTTTTTCTTTATATTAATGTAAAAAACCATATTATAAATTGAACAATATCGTATTTACTGTGACTAGCCATTATCATTATGTAAGTGGCTAGTTAGCCATGGTAATCGTCTGCACGGTTACTCAAAGACAATAATTGACAATTTATCACTATGCTCAGACTATTTTTGTCAAATAACTAATATAAAAAGTTTTATTTCGTACTATTATTATTATTATTTTGTGTATTATTATCTTTGGAAATGATTCAATTGTTTATACTCAAACTTGGAGAAACTTTCGAAATATATTGCCTTATTTGCTCTCACACACTGTAACATTATTTCGTCGGTACCGAAATTCTATATCTAAACTTAAAGTATTAAAAGTAGAAATTAAACGAAATTAAAATTCCACAAGAAAAGCCATTTTCAAACTGCACAAGAAAATGCACAGTATGCTTCGGCATATTAAAACGCCACTGTAAAAAACGCCCAAACATCTTCTGTTATATTCTTTTTGTTAGCAACAACATAATATTTTAGGTCATACGGTATCAATAACAGAGATGACTACGTAATATTAGTTAGGAAACCGGTTTAAGTAAAGAAAATATCATTCGCATCAATATTTACAAAAACGAGCGCAAATCATTAGAGTAAATAACAGCGAGCGCTATATTCATAATGCAAAAAAAAAAAAAAAAAATGAAGAAAATAAAATACAAATAATCAACGTTAATCAAACACGGCTGATGATGTAAATGAAAAGTTGCAAGAAATGACAGTGCTCTATAAAAATGCGAACGAAACGGATAGTTAAACGAGAAAAGATCAAAATCTCGGTTTTCATCATTTGCACAGCATCTCCAGAGACTTTTTATCGTCCTCGATCTTCATATTATCAATCTCTCACTCTATTAGAAGAAATCCGGCTAGAAAGCTACGTGAAATAGGACTTATCTCGAATATTAAAAAAAAAAAAAGCAAATATAAAGGAAAAGCGGAGCGCATTAAATGCACGCAAATAATTGCACGTTAATACTCTTCGCGCGCATTTTTTTGGTTTCACAAAATTACGCTAAGCATTTTCGTAAAAATGTTAAAACTAACGAAAACGATTGCAAAACGAAAACGCCTGCTTCTCTCCTCCGGTGACAATGATGACGAGAACAAGTGACGTCGCGTGAAAACTACCAAACTCAAATAGTTGAGCATCGATTTTTCGCGCATCAGCTTACACGTGCAGAGAGAAATAACACAGGTGCGCCAGCTAGAAATCGCTATGACAACTTTCAAAAAAAAAAAAAAAGAAAAGCTCGATAAGACGATACAGTATTGAATGTTTCTTACAAAATTTAATTACGGCGCTGCAATACTTTTAAATATAATTATGATACGGTATATGAAAGGAGCTCGTTTTGCTTAACCTAATTCCACAGTTAGTATTGAATTAATCAGCTGCGCAACCTAAACAGGAACGCCTGAATAGGAGGGGAATTTCCACCATGTCAAAAAGTTGGTTGGAAAATGAAATAAGATTACGGTAAAATTTTAAATAAATAAAAAAAAACCTTTACGAAATAATGTACTGTACATATTACTTTCGCTATATTGACATTTCGTGGAAAAATAATTACGTTATTCGCATACATCACAAAATTAATAAGAAAATGTGATACGATCAAGATGCATCATAAATTGCAAAAAATCAAGCCTAAATTTTCAAAACTGTTGAAACCGGTATCACCGTATCAATTATTATTTAGCCCCGAAAACTTCTTTAACCGTATACTCGGGACAATTTTATTTTCACTTAGTTGAGAAATTAGTTTCAATGATAATGCAGTACATGTACAGTGTGCATGTATTATAATAAAGCGTTCATGCTTAAATTTACAATTTATGCGAGTTTTTCGCAACATAATTTTTGCCTTATTACTGCTTATAACCTATCTAAAATTTTGTATATTAATAATTAATATGATATTATCTAATCTATAACGTTACAAAGCCCATTCCAAAGGCTATGGGCAATAATAGCCTTTGAAAGATGGTCTCAAGTTTAACGTACTGGGTTTTAGGAGCTCAATAAGTGATAGCTTATATTTTGAACATTTTCTAGATTTTCAAGATTTAAGAAACATCATCTTGCTCTCAACTAATGTCACTACTATGGTGGAACAGAAAGCTCAAAAAAAATTTTTTTTTTGAAATTTTTTTTTTGAAATTTTTTTTTTTGAAATTTTTTTTTTTTGAAATTTTTTTTTTTAAAATTTTTTTTTTTTTTTAAAAAAAACTAAAACTCGGCTGAAGCTTACTCCAAAATCCTAATATAGCCTACTCTTATATTTAAGGTTTTGAAGTAAAGCCGTTTATATTATTTTTCATGTGGGCTGTCATATCTTGATTTAGAAAATATACGGTACATTTTTTTAAAAAAAATTAATCTGTGAAAAACAAGTACATACACAAAATAAAAAATTTTGAAAATCAATCAATTAAAAAAATAAAAAATTCTACAGAATGTTCTGCATTTGAACAGAAATGGTTTTAAAACACCGAATGTAATGTAGGCTACATGTACATTCCAGTTCTTGTCAACGCGTTTAATGTTGACCAGTTATGACGACAGCTTGAAATGAAAATATTATACTGTACGTGTACTGTATAAAGAGGCCATTCATAGGAATTTATGCTAAGAATTCGGGATAATATTAGAGCCCTATTATTGCGATGTAGGATTCTTACAAAGGCATTATAAACGGTAACACTGCACTTTTAGCCTGTACAGTACACTGTACGAGTTTGCAATCCTTTAGAATAATTATGTGGACTGTGACCTGAACCAGAGTACAGTATGAAGATAGGCAAAGTAAGGTCAATAAACAAAAGGTGTGCCCTCTAATACTAATCTCGATACCGAGGCTGTTCAAGACGGGAAAAGTCAATGACGTCAGTAGTTGTCATAGATTAAAAATCTGATAAGACGTCACATTTGAGAAATATCGCCTACTGGGTACCATTATGATAGCCATGATAACCATTTACTATGTCACCTAACAGTGGCATCAGTCTACCGAATTAAACTTGCTTGAGATTTAATACGGATCCCAATAATATCTTACGCTATCGATTTTTAAATTAAAGTAAAAGCAGTGTTTGAGCCAAAATGTCAGCGAAAACTCACTTTTGCACCTTATTCACAAAATCATCTCTCACTACAAATACGAGTAGATAGAAGATGGGCGGCTAATGTACAACAAAAAAAAAATACAACTTAATAAGATACAAACTATTTTAACACAGACTATCTATAACCCAATACAGTACTTAAAATTTAAATTATTTATTAAACGTTTTATGCAATGAATTGAACCGTTAAAATTAATACGGAGTAATGATTAGATCCCTCCAATCAAAAGCTGTCATTACCGTATATAAATGTTCGTTTCTGTTCATTTATTTTAATTAAATCCATTTGTGAACTATTTTATAAGCAACACACCTTCTAAATAAACAGGGTTTTTTACTTAGTTCACTCCGCCTAAAAAACAACGCTATGATAAAATGCAGAATTTGAAAAGTTATTCATACTCGTAGTTTGTTATAAATAACTGCAAATATAATAGCTATTTCGATGTCCTCAACAAGAACAAAAATTCTCTTCTCATTAGGTAAATAAAATAACGGTAGGTCTATTATAATAATGCAAAAGTAAAAATTTTTTTTACGTACAAAGCTAAATAAAATCAGCCGCATAATATAAGCTTTACATTTTAAAAATGCTCTTAAATTAAATCGAAGCACTAAAAATATTAAATATACAATACTATACTGTACAGTATACAGTACAGTATAATAATAATTATTACGATACAAAAGATCAAATAACATTAAGCTCAGAATAATGTTATTTTATTATGCGACATTAGAAATAAATAAATAAAGATATTTATTTCTTTTTATCATGAAAGCCAAATCTAGTAACAATTTTTTTTATATAAGTTATATGAAAGAGAACATACATTTGCATTTAAGCGCATTGGCAGAAAAATACTAATATAAAAAAAAACTACAAATCATACGGCGCAGAATATACGGGGAGCCGATAAATATAAACTAAAAAAAAAATAATAATAATAACTGCAGAATATTCATTAAGAAACCGCATATCGAAGCTTCACTCATTCCTTAATACCTTAGTCGTAAAAAAAATTCTAATTTAAATTTCTAACCTATTCCGTATACACAGCGCACGTACTTTTCTTCCCTTAATCTTGTTAAAATAGAAAGGAAAAAAAATTCGCAATTTTTTTTTTGTGTCTAATAAAGAAAATCCAATCTTAATTAATAGCGATGTAGGACAAAAATATTGTGTTGAAAACGTGATCAACAATCGAAAAAATACAGACTAACTTAATACTTCATCTTGTATTAAAAATATAAAATAAAATAAAAAAACATGAAAGTAAAAAAAAAAAAAAACGAGTGTGGCAAATAATGACCACTCCATCCTATTCGTATTGATTTCTTCCTCGAATATAAAAATATAAAAAAAAAAGAAAGAACGAAAAAGAAAAAAAAAACCGTTATGATTAAAAGTAACATTTTTTATAAAACTGACCAACGTCATTGAAGTATTTCCACGCAAGTGATTTATTGAAGTGAGTAAAAGAGTAATGAATGAACGTTAATTAAAGCGTTTTTCTCCCCCTACCGTACCATGAGATTAAATAAGATCTAACAACACGTGACAACATTTTTTTTTTTTTAAATAAATAAAAGGTAGGATATTCACTCCTAGTGCGAACCCGTCTTCGATACTAATTTTCTAATTTGGCACGTAACCAACCTGCGTAGAAATATATCGCACACCTTAAATGTCGAAAACCACAAGGGAAAAAAAGAAAAAAATACAACTTGATTCGTTTTTGAGAATCTAAATCAAGTGGGAAAAAAAACTAATAAAATTAGAAAGGATTCTTCAATTAATTTAACACCAAAATATATACACCAATTTATAAAAAAAAAAATTCGATTTAAAATAAAACCAAACAAATAATACGGTAATAATAAAAAAGTTAAATAAAAAAATTATAAAAAATCAATATCTAAATTACATGTACGTATAATGTTTCCGGGGTCCTTTTCCATGTACACTGTATGTACGATGTACGAGTATATGGAAATCTAATGCAAATTGGGTACTTTGAAAATGACAGGTAATCCGGAGCAGCAGTTGACTTAAATTAACGAAATGAAATGAGGTTGTAGTTAACCGGTAATCCGGATTTGACAAGCATCCAAACCCCTGCAATCATCTCTCCTCACTTCATTTTTCACCAATATAAAAACCTACCTACTAAACCTAAGCGATACACCAATGATTCAGAGCGCAGACAGATAAATTTGCGTCATCTGCAGATTTCCTCGCTAATCATATAAAATAAATAAACTAGAAAAATAAAAACACTTCTGTTTGTTGACGAACGAAACAACAATAGAAAAAAAAAATAATAAAGAATTCTAGTAATAGACTAAACGACGAGGATTCTTAAAATTGCTTCGCCACACAATTTCTCTGAAACCAATAATTTTTCTTCTTCTTTTGGTCATATCTAAAAACCTTTTCAATTCAAAAATTATTCGAATTCAGGTCAATTTCTAAATACACTATTTGATAACGACGTTTTCTTTCCAGGAACTTGAACAATACCGTTCAACCACGGTATCTCCCGAAGAGAAGTCCCGCCCAATCCGCTTCGTCCTCCTCCTTTAACAGCTGATAACCCTAACTGCGTTCCGAGAATTTTATAGAAACATTAAAACGACTACTTTTGCGCGAGAGTTTGCACAATTTTTCATTGCAATAATTGTTTTCATACAAACTGACGCGTGATTAAATTACGCTTAAACGGAATGCAATAGATTTCGTCTGTCCCCCTCCCATTCGTTAAGTCTACACACCCACAAAACCAATTGGAAAATCATAAAAAAAAAATAATAATAATATTTTTGAAAAATGAATGCAGAATAATTATAATCAAACAATTAAATTACGAGTAAATTAAAACAGGAATAACCAGAAAATATTCAACATTATAATCAACACGCGTTACGGTGTAACGCTATTTGAATAATAATTTTAATAGGATAATAATAATTATTTCTCTTTATGATTTCTAAAAACCACCTTTTTTTACCAGCGCTAAATAAACACAAATTAATAATAATCTATTTTATTATGAGTAAATTTCATTACATCATTTTTAATGAAATTTATAAACTCGCTTCTTTAAGTTGAAATGCCGCTTCCTGATAAAATTATTATCCGAGTAGTAAAAGTAAAAATAATGCTTCAGAAATAATTTTACAATGTTTTCCTTATTCACATTTCGCACGTTAGTAAAATAGAATTAATATCCGGAAAAGCGTATAAACTCATAAAAGAAATTTTTTTTTTTTTTTGTTTTACGTTTTAATAACCTTAAAAAATTTCCATCATAATGAATTAATTATCAAATAATAAAAATAAAAAAATTAGTCGACGCGGCCATTTCCTTCCCGATTCACGAAGATAGGGCGAAAAGGTGAAGGAAAAACGATACCCAACCGAGAGATAAGTCGCTGAATACAAATTACTTAAACGAAAAATTTCCATTCTTTCAAGCTGCGGTGACAAGACGGTCGCCGAAAATTAATTATTGCGTAAAATTATAGGCAACTTAATTAACGCGATAATAGAGATATGTATCTCGCTAGCGGGGCTCAACAACGAATCGTAAGACAACCGATCTATCTATCCTCCCCCTGCCTTATCCGATCAAATATTTTTTGCGTTCGATGTATCGATTGCTGTTTTAATGGCGAGCTTAAGTTTTAAATAACAGACCGTAATAAAGAAGAGTGAAGGGGGCATAGCAGATAAGTGATGAGATACGAGAAAAATAGAAAAATGGGGAAAGGAAAAGTGCGATTATATTCCGCGGAACAAGTGAGGGGAAAACGAGAGACACAGACGTCAATGTTGACGTTTTTAAACCGATTAACTCTCGTTTTAAATGTCGAAATAAGTTGGGAGATAAACGTCAAGCTGACGACATCCGCCTTGCGAATCCAACAAATGAATACTACACCCCTCCATCGCCCTTTATTCCAAACCCATACAATTCTCGGGAATCACACCCGGGCACATTAAATTCGGATCAATGGAGCAAAAGGGTCATACGAAATATTAATTAACAAAAGACTGACGCCAAAATCACCACGTATTATTATAATTCGAACCTCTGAACGTCGAAATTGAAGAGAGAAGTAAAAATAAAACTCTCCTTCGAACGTAAAATTCGCAGCTGGATGGCGGGGATTACGTGAATAGAATCGCTTTCGATCTCATTTTTATTTGAAATAAAAATAAAGAGAGAGCGAGAGAGAGAAAAGAAGAAAGTCACCCTGTTTAAATGATTGATGCAGGCAGGCAGTCAGGCAGGCTGCACCAAGGTGGCAATTGGAGATTGGTTTAGAATAGAAGAGAGAGAGAGAGAGAGAGAGAGAGAGAGAGAGCCGCTGCTAAGCTGTGGTGTCATCTTCGTTTTTTCATAAGAAGACACCGGACAGACATAGTTCGCTTGTTAGACATTCAATTATATACACTATACCCCTGCGTTCGCAGTGCGGGCTAGAAACAGTTGACATGATCTGTTATTACTGTCTATCAGATTAAATGACACCGGCAACCAACACGAAAGCCGTAGAAACCATTAATCCCTAATAATAGCTGAGTAATACTGAACGACTCTTCCATTGTTGCTTATTTTTCGCCATTGTTTCATCATTTTAATAAAACCCAATAATTGCGCGAATCCCATTTTCTCTCTCTTCCCCCCCCCCCCCCCTAATGTAAATTACATTAGCATTACTCATTCAAAAATTAAATGACCGCACATTTTATACACTTCAATTATTTACGTTTTTAATCAAATGAAACACCATGTTTACGAAATTGATCATTATTAGACATCTATTCGACCACCGCACATTTGGCGTGGAAATTTATCCCCATTCTAAATATAATAGTGACGACCGAAAAATTAAATAATGATACAGTAGTTTTGAAGTAGAATATGAATTTTTAACGGCTCAAACTTTTTATTTAGCAAAATTAATTATCTTAAAGTTGAAATAGGTCAAAAACAAAATTTAATTAAAAAAAAAAAACCGTCGCCAATTTAATATACGAGCTGATTGTAGTTGAGCATTGGATGGAGTTGTGGTACAGTATAAATTTCAGCTTTATTGTACGTGAATGTGTTGTAATTAACACCTTTTGATAAAATCTTGCACGATGCGAGACATACCGTAGGCTTAATTATTACAATAAACAGCAGGAAATTTGGTAATTTTGAAAACGTGTCAAAAAGTATGCCAAAAACGCTAAAATTCATATGAACTTATTGATTAATAGCTAATAACAACAAAAACGTATTAAAGTAGCGCAATGTTCCCTTTGAGTCGTTGGAAACGCCCGGTCTCACTGCGCCAGACGGGTGGTTCCTATTCTAATTATTTCTGGGTACATTCTTGACTCGGTCAGGATGGAACCGAAAAAAAAAATCCAAAAAAGATTCATTTAAAAAAAAAAAACGGCAACGTTTGAATAAACCAAATTTTTAATTCCGCGTAATGTTCGCTTAAATTATCTTTTAATCAATTTGTTTATTTCTAAATTATTATTATTCAAAACTACGTTGAATAATTTTTTTGCTAAAGAGTCAATGGCCTTTAACGTTACAGTTTTGATCTATCTCCATATACCGGTATGTTCACTGCATATCAAATAAAACTTAATTTCTTGGAAACATACTATTTCACATAAAAAATCTTATGAAAAAAAAATACAAAAAACAAACAGATAAAAGAAGAATGCGCAAACATTTGAATAATAATTCTAGAATTTTGAAATTGTTTAAAACATTCTCTAAAAATAGAAAAGCATCAAAAATGATAAATTTCGAGCCTAACTTTCAAAAAATATTCTTGAAATAGCATTTACGCTCAACATCGCATTATTCTATGCTTATGCAAATTATATTTAAATGAATGACTGATGAATTTGCATATGAAATACAGTAAGCTTAGACATAAAAGAGTTAATGCGCGCATGTCACACAAAACCCAAATAATAGCAGAGGTTAACCACAAAAGAATATTTTTTTTTCACTTTACTATTAGGTAGTATTTTTTTTTTTTTTTAATTACAGTATATAGAAAAATTGGCTCTTTTGCACGAAAAAACTTTCTCTTAATACAGTACATTATAAATTATAACGCGTTCACAGAAGGTACGAGCAGGAAGCATCACATGTACGAAGCTGTAGAAGGGCCAATAGATACTTTTCATCATTAAGTGGCGCGAGTATACCGCCAATGTGTCACTTTAAATAATTACAGTATCTCGTCGTTGTAAGCGTGGTTAAAATCGTAAAAACATCTCGACGCCCTTACAAGGTTTCGTACATCTGGTGTACATCGCAACACCAGTTGCAACAACGACGCAGCGATAATAATAATTATCAATCATAGGCGGCGGAACATATTTTTGGTTGGGCGTGCTCACGAAAAAAATGTCTTAACCCTCCCCCCTCCCCTCTAAA
>JAQGAZ010000918.1:0-41091 GCA_034692225.1 Polydesmus complanatus
ATTTATAATTATTTATTTATTTTTCAGTTTTCTGCTTAAAAAACATGCATTGCCAATACTTTTTTTACCCACTGTACGTACGTTACTTTTTTTTAAAAATGTTTTTGAGTTTTGTGAATTTTAATTAAAACGATTTGTTGGCGCTTTTATTTTAATAATTATTATAAAGTAAACATTTGTAATTTAAGCCCATCAGATTAAGCAATTTTAAATTTGAGCTCGTTAAATTTTGACAAAAATGTTTTGCAATTATAATTTTGTATAAATTAACATAATGCGCATTTTAAAAAGTAAGCGAAGATGGTGAGCACCGCGCGCGCTCCTATTAAAATGGTGTCACTCGGAATAGTTCAAGTAACCCTTAAGAAAAATTATAGCAGGATGATGCAGAAAATTACAGAATCGAAAGTGACATTTTGTTACGACATCGAGCATATTTACGTCATATTTACCAGTGAAGAACCCACATAGTGTATATTGACATCGATTTTGTTGAGATCAATGAACTAAAATCGATGAAAGGGTTTTCGTTGCTGTTTTTCGTCTACTTGTATAGCAAATGTACGTTTTGGCTTTGTAGATCCTCGAACTGTCGCTCTTTTGAAATAATTTAATATCCGACAATTATTGTAGTGTCCGAATGATACTTTAACCAACTTGACCTAAATACAGTAATGCTTTTTTTTTTTTTTTTTGGACATACCGGTAAATGAAATTTATTATGACTGCTATCTTCATATTCTGCGCTATCCTTCAGTTTATAAAATGGAATTTGTTTCAACCCAGAAAATTTAATACACCGGCTACATGCACTTATTGCTAATTAATTTTATAAGGGAGAAAATACTAATATATAATTTGTTGTATATACTCGTATATAAAAATTTGTTCATTGTTTAAGATTTAACTTATTTTTTTATTTGTTAAAACGATAAATCGAGGTTAAGACATACGTGCGTTAATGCATTGCGTATATTGCATGACGTGCATATGCATTAATATGTGAGTTGTGTGCGGTATTGTCATCGGCTAAAGCTATTATTCAGCGCTTTGTTGTTGTACTGTCCGAAAACTCTAATGCACTCGCACACAAATACAAATCTTTCGTTTTAGCAAGGTTTTTTCTCTCGCATTTTGCTTTCCCCGTTCTATACGTTCTCTCTGTCGGTTTTAAATAGAACGAGCGCCGAGTTTATTGTGATTTTCCGCTGTTAAGTAAGCACTTTGTCAATGTGTAACGCAATTGTCACGGCGTTTCATTTGCACATCTTCTCTATTGACACTTTAACTGAATGAAAAGAAGAAGAAGAAAAAATTGCGGTTTAATCGCGGTAAATCGGATGTAAAGTGCAGATGCATTCGTTTCGTGTATTCGTTTTGCACTTGATATATAACTTTATCGGAGCAAACGATAGGTTTATCGATATGAAAAATTGCAATTTGTCACTCTTACTGTGCAAATACGTTGACTGTTTATCGCATTTTGTATCTTACGGCCTACAATAAAGCAGAAAAACGTATTTTTTTCCTTCCTTTTTTTTTTTTTTTAAAGAAAAAAAAATTCAATTTAAATTGCAGTTTCTTCAAAGTTAAAATTAAATTAGTTTTAAACTTTGATTGCAAAAGAATGGCTGAGAGAACTAATTAAATAAATGAGAATCAAAAAACTTAATGAGGTAGGTCTCCTTCGTTTCGTCGTTATCAAGTTTGGAAAAGTTTTTATTTGTTTTTGTATTTTTCAGTGGCTTTCATCATTTGGCATTTTTAGAAGTTTTGCGATATTAATAGATAATCCTTTATTTAAAAATTGAATTTGTATGATAACAATTTGTCTGTTTTCCTAGTATAATATTTACGCTAATATTATTATTAATATAAAAGCCAGGGTTGCATGCTCTTATACTTATACCGAGTACCTCTGCATTTTTGCACTACGATACGCTTTATTTAGTTTCCATTTTTTCCTCCAGACATTCGTGTTGCGTTGCTATGGTAGTTAGGTTTTCAACGTGCAATATGCATAAAATGAAAAAGATAAAATTTAAATATTTCTGTTTTCACGGAAGTTGGTAGGTTTTACGAGAATTTTACATTTTCTAATCTTTGAAATGGAATTGAGATTTGTCTGGGAGATATGAAAGGACGACCAATAGCCATAATTATTATTTTGTATCTGGGAAATGTGCATTAATCAATAATTGATAAAGCAAAAGTTTTGAACATTCTATGCCAGCAACCAATATAAAATGCAATCATTCTAAAGTTAAATGTAGGCTTACAGGCATAATAAACTTTAATTACTTAACCACTAAAAATAGATATGTATTGCATTATAGTATTACCATTAATAATATAAAAAGTTTGTGGTTAAGGGTTTGCCTTCTCAACTTTGATTTCTTTCCACAATATTGATGAGGATAAGGCTGATTCCATGTACAGTGTAAATTATGAAAATTGTTGTACTCGTATTTTTTTAAAAAGTGGGATAGGGAAAGTTTTAGTTTCGGCATCTTTCGTGGGTACAAAATTGATTTATTTTCGCTCAAATATTTTGAAAAAGCAAAATTTAATTAGGGTTATAAAACGGCCATTTAAGCGGAAAAAAGAAGGCCTACATACATGTATATATTAATAGGCGGCAGTAATATGAGCAATGTAGAACTAGTTCAGCGTTAGGACCTATTCAGCGTGGAATTAAAGAAGTTTTGAATTAACAAGTTAGTGAAAATATCGCCCATACGAAAAAACTACGTCTTCAAAACTTTAACTCAATTACTCCTATTAAAAAAAAAAAAAAAAGCGCGTGTAGAATCAACGCCTCTTCACAGCAGGGGATAGGAAATTTGTAACACACATATCTAAAACACATGAACTTCAATACGGTAATTAAATGATAATTCGATTAAGAAATCACTGGAATTGTTCGAATGAAAACAAATTTTGGAATGAAAATATAAGCCTACATTTTGCGCTTTCATTCGAATTAAGAATTTTTTCATTCTACGAGGTAATTAAAAAATATATTTTTCCCTGCGATTCTCTCCGTTACGTTTACACTTAGACCAGCTGTAAAGAAGTTTCACTTCAAAAAGAAAAGTATGTTAAAACGACTTCAAAATCATAAGAGAGGCCATTAAAGTAAGGATAAAAACTTCTAAATATCAAAAAATAGGAAATATGATCTTTGCAGTTTTAGAAACTCTGTACAGTACTGTATTTACTTTGTTCAAGTTAAGGTTAAGAGTAGCGCAAAAAATAAAGTTTTAACAATTTTGATGTTGATTAAAATTTTATGATTTTTTCCTTTCTTTTTAAAACAAAAATCTATCTTTGAATGCTGCGGTTTCTTTTTTTAAAAAAAGAAAAACGTGAAATTTTGTAGGGTTATAACGTCAGCAGTGCGTACTATTGTAAGAAGAAGTCGTCGGGAGTTAAAGTATCAAATAAAACGACATCGAAATTGGGGGGAAAAAAATAAAAGAAAATATAGGCTACACATATATAATATATTTTAGGGTTATCGAATTGTTTACCAAAGAATTCGTTGCGCGAATCAGTAGAAATAAAGAGGAAAAAGAAAGTGGTGAAAAAATACGTTAATCTACTTTTGTAATTTAGACTCTCTTCCAATTTAAACAAATGGCGAATGTGTTTTGTTTAGATAATGGCGGAAGGGAAGAAAAAGGGAGCGTGGTAAGAGAAAGAAAAAAGTCTTTAATTCTATTTTCGCTCGTTTCTTCACATAATCAGATATGGATGTCATCACCGTTTTCCAACTGACTAGCAGCGAAAAGTATAAAGTGCGCAACCACCTGTCTCACATTCTTACAAATTCCCTTCCAAAAACGACATGTGTGCCGATGAAATAGTGATTGCTGATAGTGATGCCACACGTCGAAGATGTTTTAAAAAATATAATATGTTAGATTCTAGAATGAGAAAAAAAAAAGCGAAGGAGAAACAAGAGGCGAGTCACCTGAT
The DNA here is from genome assembly GCA_034692225.1 of Polydesmus complanatus. Taxonomy (NCBI): domain Eukaryota; kingdom Metazoa; phylum Arthropoda; class Diplopoda; order Polydesmida; family Polydesmidae; genus Polydesmus; species Polydesmus complanatus. The sequence continues at coordinate 3,982 of JAQGAZ010000918.1, forward strand.
AAAGACAAGGCTCTTGACAATTTGAAAATAGAAGAATTTGGAGATGTTGGGTTTTACAATTTAATTGGCTTTTATGTATCTAGCTATTCTCTCGAGAGATCTTCTTCTCACGATACCTTCATAAAGTTAGCTAGGGAAATGGAGTACTGGCTGGGTCCCCTCTTACTCGTTTTTGTCAAATTACTTCGTTTCCACTGCTTTAATAATTTCGTAGATGAATTGTTCTGGTGTATGACCTTTTTCCTAAGCCGTCGAGTAATGGAAAACTATTATAATAATCTCTGGTGGCGCTGGGGGAAGCTCGTCTACGATGTACCGGTGCTACCGTAATGTTTTTAAAAAAACAGCCCTTGATTTACACGGTTTTGGTTTTACACAATGTGTTAGGTTGCAATTTTGCTAGCTACCAACATTGGCTGTTAATTACGTTGTAAAATTCAAACATCTAAATAGGCTGCCATAAACGGTAGTTGCAATCATAATAAGGACTTGGAAAAAAAGCCTGAATTCATTACTGATAAAATTTTAATTTTTTCTATGCAGTTGGTTTATAGATAAAATTTTTGGCTATTATTTTCTCCAAATGTTTTTTTTATTTAAAAAATAATTAACTGGACTATTTATTTTGATAATTTAATTTTAGATTTACATGTTTATTGCGCTGTATAATTATTTTGCTATAGGCTGATTATAATTATTTTATGCAAAAGGTTTACCTATAATTTCAGTTTATTTTCATCTAACGCGGCTTTTTCTGAAATGTATCCATTGCGTATGACGAGAAATTACAGCAATTTATGTAAAGTGCATGAATATGATTTTTTGCTATTATTTTTTAAAGTACAATAATTTAAACTTACAATTTCAACAAACAAACTTAATATTTATTTAATTGACATTTTTTTAAAAAAAAATTATTTGATTTAACGTATTTATTATAAATTATTATTATTACTAAAAACAAAACGTCTATGAACCAATTTTTTTTTTATTTATCTCAGATTTTAGTTTAAAAAAATTAATTAGTGTTAAAGTTTAATTTATTATTTACAGTAAGCTTTCAGTGAAATATCTTTCAACAAATACAGCCCTTCAATTAGTTTATTTGGTATTCGTAAAGTTATTCTAGCGTGTAATTTAAAAGATAACATTCTAGAATAAAAAAATGTATGCAATTTCGAAGGATCTTAATCTTATTCTTACAAAAGGTCGTAATTATCAAAATCTCATTAAAAGTCCTAATCGAAAAAAATGAATTTAATTATATTTTTAATTAGTACTTCAATTGATTTTATGGCAAATGAACATTTGGGAAAAGTAACACGGGCCACGTTGCGCGATTGTTTCGTTAAGAAAACGTTATTTTTTATTTAAACACTATCTATTATTTTATTTATTTATATATATACTGTATATATATATATATATTTTTTTTTTGTTCAAGTTGATGTGTCGATTTCCATCTTGCTCGACGCTTGAATACGGTTGGAACTAGGCGAGGAGTTTCAAAAGCTGTCAATATTAATAAATTATTTGTGTGCTAGCTTTTATTAAGGGATCAAAACAAAAGGATTTGGTATCATTTTTATAAACGTGTCAGATTGAATAAAAGCTAAAGTTTTTGGTGGCGGTTGATAGAAAATTGATGTGTTTCGAAATCTTGACAGCTGAATGTGTGACGTTGGCGGGCTTCGTATCGGCCTCAGCTTTGACTCGGCTTCAAAGAATTACTTTGAAAGGTGAAAGACAGTGTATTGTACTCGTATGTGTGAATACGCTCGATGAAAACTAAAAAGAAATCAGTCGATTTTTATTGCCCCCAAAAAATGAATTAAATATTTTTCATAAAAAAAGATCTTTTATTGTGAGTTTAGGCTATAAGGTGTTGGTGTGATCGAAGAGATTTCGCAATTTTATTGGCTTCTATTTTAGAAGGAAACATCTTGATACCTCGAAGATAAGAAATGTTAGACGTTTATTGAAACTTTAGAACCGTGTAGAGGGAGTTTTTATTTTAAATTATTTTGTCAATGAAATTGCTGGCGATGAAAGTAAATATCAAGTTAATGGCAAGAAGTATATTTGATGTCTCCCGATGCTGTTTAGCTAATGTTTATCCGCGGGAGACGAACGAAACACCAAAGCCTTATGCACACTGGAGCCGCAAACAACGTCATCATATAGCCTACTGTACGTCGAAAATCGACCTTCGAGGGCAATATTGACAAGAATAAAATAGGAAAAAAGAAAAAAAATAATAGCCAATTTCTTGTAATTTAACACCGCTTATTTTTTGCGTAACCCACTTACCGTAACACGTTTATTTGATATTGTTTAATTTTAATTTTGAAATCAATTGAGTGTATAAAACTAACAATAATAATACGGTACTGTAATAAAGTATGTACAAGGGAAATTGACTTTTAAGGCATTAGTTTTCGATTTATTGAACAATTCCCAATTTGAGCTTATAAAGTGAGAGCTAAATAGGCGTATTGGAGTTGATTTGTTTAATTCGTGTCAGTTGCAAAGCCAAAATTGTCTCACACTGAATTGTTGACGTTTTTTTTTTTAGTATGAATCAATATTACATCCACCATCCCTCTGGTTACGCTTCCGATTATTGCAAATGGGGTTTCTTTGACTGAGTTGACCCTTGAAAAGCAGTTTTTTGATGATAAAGCATTGTGCTTAACATCTCAAAGAAATTACTAATGGTTAGGTCATGAGGGCCGTAGTTTTAACTCTAAATCCCTTTTCAAGAGGCCTAAATGCATTAGGCAAGAGATTTCTAGACAGGAAGGCGATATTATAATGTTAATTTAACATTCCTGGATTCTAAAGTGATATGAGTACTCATGAGTGGCAAAATCTAAAGGTATAAACCATGTCGCCGTGTCACAACGACATTGGCTCAACTGCAGAAAGTAGTTTTAAAGAAAAAGATATTCTTTTATATTCGAAATCTTTTTTCGATGTTCGTCTTTCTGCTTTTTTTTTTAAAGCACGTTTCAGGAATTAAAGCAAATTTTGTTCAAATATCTTGTTTCCAAAAACAAATTCCATAAAAATGATGAAAACTAGTTTGTTTACATAATTATGTTTATTTTCTTTACTTTATTTAAAACAGCTTTTTATTTTCAATTCAATTTATTCGGGGGAGATAATCGAACGCCAATGTTATTTTTTGTTTTCGGGAGTCATATTTTGATACCAGGAGCTCCAAAAATATTTTTGCCTAGTGGCCAAATTTAATGTATATTTTAGCCCTTCACATCTATATCGTACTGAAGGTTATATAGTAATCGGACGGATGCATTAGACAGCAATTTTTTTAAAAAAACATTGAACAACTTGATGTCAGTAAGGATAGTGAACTTTTTATACCGGTTCTTGTATGAGCATACAACACCGGAAATATGGAAGATACGAGGATTTTGTCCTTAAATGGTAATACAATATTTATACATCTAAAATCCATTGCGAATGTCATGTGTACGATATAAGCGGATATATTTGCCATTTTTACGCCCTTCTCACTCTTCTCCCGTTTCCCTCCCCTTTCGCCTCATCTTTTTCTTTTGCTCAGCAATATACAGTATAAATAAATATACGTTTGTTCGGTATTAGTTGGTGAATAGCTACTCGGCAGTAGAGGGTATACGTGTACCGGCAGCGGTACTCGTGCTGCACATGTTGTGTATCCGAAGCGCCCATTATACGGCAACGTATACGTCCGAATCGATAGAAAGTTGACATCCGTTTGTGTGGCTTCAGCAAAAAACGGATTTTGGCTTGGAATAATAATAATAAAATTCCACACATATTTTCAAATCACCCTCTGCGTTATTCGCCTGTATATCACTGCACGTACACCTATAAATAAAATTTTATACATTTTTTTTTTCACTCTCTTCTCTATTTTTTTCGGCTTCAAGTATTGTAGGCGGATAGGATAAAAAGTTCAAATCGAAATGTCGGTTATTACGTCTTTTACATTTATACGTTTGTTTGTGATCAGTAAAAAGATTCCTACGGGTTTGACCCCACGCATGACCCCACACCAAAAACTTTCACATCGATCTCGTCCGAACCAATCCCGTCTACTACGAAGTATAGCGTACTATCGGGTGAAAGCAAATGGGAAAACGAGTTTGAAAAAATGCAGACGTTTACAAAAGACGCTTTTGTACATAGCAAAAGACATTTTTAAATCTAACATCTTTCTTAAGCTGGTTTTTTTTTTATAATTCTTTTATGAGATTTATTTTGATGTATCATAAGAGTCAAAAAAAATGTACATGAGACAAAATAACTTATTTCAAATGCTTTAAAAGCATATTTAAACGAATAAATTGGAAAAATAGCAAATACTGTAACTTGGAAATGTTTTGCTTTTTTGCATTCATTTATGATAGCTTGGTGCAAGCGATAGTATTATTTTAAATGCTGCGCGTCTTCCAATTAATCCTCAAAACAAGATAAACAAGAAGAAAATTTGAATCCCATTATACAGTATCGTGTAAGCAACATAATTTTTAAATTTTATTATCTGAGCTTATCAAAATATTAATATCCATTGTTGAAGGGCATTTTTTTATAAATACTGCACTGAAAAATGTTAAAGAATAATATTGACATAAGTTAAAATTAACATTAATATAGGCCTAAATATTGTTCCATTCTCAATGTTTAGCCAATAGCCCTTTCATTTGAAAATGACTGCCGGCTTATAATTATGCATAATTAAATTAATAAAATTGTAATTGATTTTTAACTTTTTAAGGATGAAAACGGCTTGATTTAGAATGTTTTGTTAGCGATAGATAATAATAATGTGAGCACCGTAATTGAAGTTTAAATAATAGAAAACGTGAAAAGCGGAATAAGATAATTTGACAAAAGACTATTAATTTTTTATCATTCTAAAATACAAATTGCTGTATATAGACAAGAGTTGCACCGTAGTTCTAAGCTGATATTAATTTTATCAAATTATAAATGTTATGAGTGAGGCTAAACATAAGTTTGCAGCAAATTTATCTCTTACCAAACTCGGAGATACGAGATTCAGCAGTAGGTGGCGTGGTAAGAGCCTAATTAAAATAATTTTCACAAACATAATAACCTTTAATGGCCAATTAAGCTACAAACTCGTTTAGTGGAAATTAGATTATCTAAATTGTGCGGTTTCCATCGTATCGTTGCGACTATCGGCTGAGGCCGAAGCGCGCGCGAGTTGGAGCATCAGATAAGACGCGACGACACGCGCGCGTCGTCCATTTGCCTAAATTAATTTTCACAAATAGAAAAGTAGACGACGGTAGGCAAAGTTAAAGACTCTTCCAACGTAACTAATTGACCGGCAAGTCAGAGGAAGTCGCTCATTTATTCTCACTATCTGTTGAAGCGACGAATGATAGCGATTGCTGATTTGCAAAGGGGTTATTTATTGGAAACATTTGTTCTCATTTGGTCACCGAGCGTGATTATCGGAACGGGAATATAAATGGTGTTTGCTCGGAGTGACGCGCGTGAGGTTTGAACCCTAACCGGCTATAGAAATAACTTAACTCTGACGTCGACAGTGATAACGTTTTCACGTCGTCAATATTATTATCATTTTTGAAGCTCCAACTGGTCTGAATCCCCTCTGCGTGACAGTCATCTATCCAACTACCCTAAACTCAATATCAGAAAATATATTATATAAAACAAAAAAAAAAAAAAGTGCAATAAAAAATAGAGAAGAAAAAAAATAGAGGAAGTAATTGTAGTAGATATTTTTATTAGCTGGGATTTTTGTCTTCCAGTGAGACAACGTATAACGTTACTCTTAATCGTGTAATGAAAGACGTTGCGTGATTAAGTGACGTGATGACGTCAATTATTCAACTCGCGCATACATGTCTGATTTAGTTTGCTATTAAGTAATTTTTCAATCTGACGTGTCCCATAGTCTCTATAGATTATCATTTTCTGTATGAACTTTTGCACTCAACTTGTTCCAGCCAAATTTTGTCAACCAAAGAATGGGAAATAATTAAAAATAAAGTTTTTATCTTCTTAAAAATTAAAATAAACTACAGTACTTAAAGTAAATGTTATAGCGTTGAAAGTTTTTAATTATTGCTAATTTGTTCTTTTCTCTTCGCATTTTCTCCTTGTTTGTTGTTGTTGATAAACAAGAAGAAATTTATTGTGGCAATACAAAAGCTAATGGTAAAAAGTTATAAACAGTTTTAATTATTCCGTTGGCTTTGTTCAACTAAATTTGCTTTTATTTACGACTTTTAAATTATACTTTCTAAAGTGAATTAATATTATGAAATTAGAAACATTTAATGTGGCTTTTATTTTCTACAACTGTATATTCATTATTTGCTATTATTTTTTAATTGAGAATAGCATACTTTAACGCTCATTCATGAGTTTAGATGAGTGGCACCATTTATACAAAAATTAAAATTCATTACCGGTATTCCAAAATTTAATTTTTGTGAGGTTATTATTTTTTCATAGTTGTATGAATTGCGTCACTTTTCTTTGGAAAGTTATAACTGATAAAACTATTAAAAATTGACGTACTCGTATTTGAGGGAAAAAAACATTCAAAATGTAATTTTTTTTTTTTTTGCATTTTTCTTTATTTATTTACATACATACGTAAAAAAAACATGAATTTTATAAAAAAAAAAAAAATTTTGTATTAAACATTTTTAGCGATTATTTATATTTTTGCTATAAAATTATTGATTTAAACCCAAAATAGTTTACGTTGTTTGCAAATTCAATGATTTTGTTGATTTTATCAAAAAAAAAAAAAAAAAACTTTCTGCACATTCATAAAATTTTCAATTATTTTTCTGCTATTGTGTTCGTACATGTATGTACAAAAATGAAGAAATGAAAGACGCTATTTATCGATTGCGAAATGCCAAGCCTGTACACATCCGTTCACTACTAGCTATTATTTTTTATCCCAATCGTTTATCTTCCCACATGAAGTTTATTTAGTCTTCCATAAATTATTGTTAACGTTAAAATTTTATGAATTTCCTTCGTTTTCGATTGACAGTATTTGCCACCACCATCAAACTTTCATGTGAGATGAGGGGAAATGATTGAAGTGGACTCTATCGATCGAATATCTAACGTTGTGTACACATATGGAACTTTGAACGAACGAAGTTGAGCGAATAGCTTCACCTAACAGTCTTTTCGTGTGAAAGTATAAGAGAAGTGCAAATTATGTAAAGCATAGCTCTTTATAGCTGTATACGTATATGAGACAGAGTGATGAGGAAGAAAAAGAGATGAGCGGCGTAAAAGGCTTGCCCCCTTCATCTATATCTGCCTTTTACGTTCATGGATACGTACTTGAATGTGTTAAAACGATACGAGTTTACTTGATACAAATTTATCAACATATTTCCCCCCCATCGACCTTTCCCCTTTCTTTTCTACCCGCTTCACTCCTTCTATCTCCGTTTACTTTTAACTGAAAACCGTGTAAAGGGATAACGTAGCTGCCATGAAAAATGTTTCATCTCGACTTAACTTCTATGTATAATATTATGTCGTCGTATTCAATGTACAGGGTAAACAAAAATAAACAGCTCGTAGAAGAAGCAATTTTTCTGTTCTTTTAAATTGATTGATTGGCACATTTTTAAAAAAAAATGCCTGAGATCTATGAATCTTTAACTAAGATCGTTTATAGATTATTGCGAGCTTTAGCTAGCCCAAATTGGGTTAAATAATTTTATTACTACTATGATTGCTAATTATTTGAGTTTACTTAAAAGTTTAAAAGTATTGTTAATTTTACATGTTTTCATACGGTTTATTAATTTACATTTGTAATATGTTTTAGTTTGCCAGGCTAATAAATACTATACAATTTACTCGATTTGAAATTCTCGGCACGCGTAATTGCGCCAGATGTTTTCTTGACTATCTAAAAATGCTCAACAAAATCTTAAAAACAAATTTTATTTAAATTAAGCGATGACGGTTTGCCTCATTAACCTAACTACACCTTCTTTTTACATTTTTTTTTTTTTTTTGAAAATTGGCCACTACAAAAACAATGTTTTTAAAAACAGTGTGTCAAGACCAAACAATTTTCCTTGAGTTTCAATAATTATTTGGACCATTAAGCCATTTTTAATGTCGAACATACAATAAATTGGAAATTACTTCCGCTTATATTGTGAATTATCCGGGTCTTCAGTTTATCTCTTTTGGTCATCAGCTTGGGTAATACTAATAGAAGACTGATAGAAGATCTACGGTTTGAAAGTCAAGGAACATTTTTATAACTTCTTGACCACCCTGTACTAACGTAATGTGTTTTGCTTATTTTTACTCAGGCGTTGAAAGATTTTGTATAAAATTTAGTTAGAGTTGTTGCAGGCTTTAGCCGAACGATGGGTGTTAAAGGGTGATCGAGGCGGCTCGGAGGGGATTTATTTAAGCACACTGTTTGTCAGGTTTTTGCACTTATACATCTTTATGCGCTATTTGAAATGATTTAGATTTTATGACAAAGCAAGATGTGTGTTTCGAACAATATGAAATGTTCCCTCCGCTTTCATATCGGGTTTCAAACCTTTCGGGTTCCTTGCTCAATTTTTTTTTTGTTTTTTTTTTTTCGTTTCAACGGTTAGGGCTAAGCCTCGTTGCGTCACGAAAAGAAAGTACCGTATGGTTTCGAGGGTGGAAGAGACAAGTTGTGATGAAAGCATAAATTGGGTCAAACAAAATTGCTTTCAACATAATCGAAAGTGACCGTAGAATGCGAGTTTGGCGCGTGCGTCGAAGGACCCAGCCGTTGCACGAAAGTAAAGACATAAAACCTTAAGTCTAAGAAGAGGGGCGATTTTAAGAGAAAATTGCCAAGATTTTATAACTTTCATCAACCGTACAACCCCCAATATAAATACTTTTTTTTTTTAATACAAGTTAAAATGAGGAACGGTTTTTCCTCACATCTTGCGTCGTTTCTTTTTATCCTGTCGTTATTGCGCATGAGCAATACTTATTTATCTATTTTAATCTTTTGTTTATTACCACAAAATCGTTATTATTATTACTGTACTTTTTTTTTTTTTAGAAAAAAACTGAGTAATAATTCTGTCTACATTCTAAGCTTTCGTGCTAAAGAATCATTTAAATTATTACTTTTTTAAAATATAGCTAAACCTCGATTTATCGTTTTTGTGCTGAAACGTAGACTACCGGAAATTGTTTTCATATGAATATCTTTATAAGTTTTACTCGTCCACACTAAATTTATTGATAGAAAACCGACTACAGTACTGTGTATTTGAAATTTACTCTGTAAATTAATAAATTTCACGAAAGTTAGGTGCTAGATATTGCTCTACTCTACTGTATATTTAATTTCATCTTATAAGTTCTACTAAAACCTATTATGCTATAGCATTAAAGCAAATTTTAATTTTTAACTACTGTGCTAGTACATAGTTCTAAAATAAAATAAAAAATAATACAAAATGTATTTGCTTAAAATGCTAAAAGTTAATGCGAATTAGATGAACACACATTTTACGATAATATACTCGATTATTATATTAAAGAAGAAGAGAAATACATATACTTTTTACAAAATGCATTTTATTATATTGTTTTTAGAAAACCAAAAATCGAGATTGCTTTTTATTGGACTTGTGTTTATGAGAAAATATAATTATACTTAATTTAGTTTTATTATTTAGTTTTATTACTACCGAATGCAATTACGGTAAAATAATGTTAGTTTTCAGTGTTAAAAGTCAGTCAATATTTAACCAACTAGATTTTTTTTTTACATTTAAAGGTGATTTAAAGTTAAAATAGGCGCCTGTTTGAAATGTTTGTTGCAAGAATAATTTTTTCACCTGAAGTATAAAATTTTATGGCTAAATTATTTTAATGATACTACGCGAGCACTGTTTACTTTTCAACTTGATTTTTATGCTATTATAGCATGCTATTTTGCGATTCTAGACTCATTTTATGGGGGCAATTGTTTAACGTTAATTAAATGAGGTGATTGACACCGGTCAGAGACGAACAATTAACTTGATTAAATCGGAGTTGTGGCAGCTTACCGAGCGCAGTCTACACTGTATAATGTATAAAACGGGGTTCATGTAGATTACTTGATGAAAACGCAAAGCCAAATGACATGTAATTAAAGGGATATACTGTATAACAAAATAAAATAAAATCATATTTAACAATAAAGAAGCTATTTCACTTGGCACAGTGACTGCGGATTTATCATCAGATGACTACAGTGAACTACTGTGTAGAAATGTTCGATAGGTTTGCCTAAAACTGATTGTTTGTCCCATATCTACGTGCGTGACACGCGCCTTTTAAATGAAATTTCGATCGATGCGCTGTTCCATAAAAGTTTCTCAATTATATTTGATTGCACACGAAAATTGTTTGACTATAACCTATTGCGGATCTATGAATCAACCGATAGCAAATTTACATGAGAGATCATTGGCTGCGTATCGGGCCTGTATCATTCGCGAATAAACAATACAAATTAAGTGTAACAAAAAATGTCTGCTGGCATTTTAGCAGAAAGCCAAAAAAAGAAAAAATGTTCAGTCTCTGCTTGTTTTTTGAATATTTTTTTGCTTTGTTTTGTTATTCCGCTAAAAGGCAAAAAAAAGTGCCGCTATCAGTGTTCTAATAAATTGAGAGTCGGAACAATTAACCTGAATTTTTTTGGAGGGAGGGGGGAAGCTTTCATCACCCTAACTTTGTTAATAGTGATAATTTATGGCAACTCAAATAAGGCCAAAATAAAATGTCGTGTATTATTTAATTTCGTGTTGAACAACCATGATTATTTGATGGGAATCTCGTTTATAAGCTTTAGAAAAGATGGGGGTAGAGATACCTATTTGTCTATATTTATATTTCCAGGTCGTCCATTATATCAATTAACATAGCAAATAAATCTCGTTTATTTATTCCGGTTATTCCTTTTTTTTTTAATGGAATACTGTACGGTACTTAAAAATGCAAAATCGGTAATGTTTTTAATTTATTTATTTTATTCGACAAAACACGGGCGGTGAACTATAACTATGAAGACCATTTGGTAGAAAATTTTAAACAACGTTAAAAATTAGCTAACAATACTGAAAACCACAGGACAAAAAAAAATTTAAATAACAGAAAAATATCTAAAAATAGAGCACAAATATCATAGAAATAAAACAGCACTTGATATTTTAAATTACGCTATCTAAAAATAACAAAAACATTTTAAAAAAATCTTTAAAATGGATTTAATAGCAAAACTTCAAACAAAAACCAAAAACAAGTACCGTAAAAAAAAGATTGTTTTAAATAAAATAAAATAAAATAAAAACAATACCGGTATAAAAACAAAAAGCGAAATACAGTAATAAAAAACACCTTATTACTTAAAGAATAAAGTTTAAAATCAAAAGTTCAGAACCCGACGACTTAAAAACCAACTCCCAACCTGGATTAATTCATCTAGGTTTTCGCTGGAAAACTGTTTATAATTTTAATAATGTTTGCTGTAACTGTTGATCTAAACTCACCCGATCAATTCAATTTTCGTTTACCGATTTGAATGTACGGGAGGATGAAATTGGGGCGGGAAGGGATGAGAATGGAGGCGCAATATGAAGTGGAAATAGCATAAACGTTAAGTGCATTAAATGTAAACAAAGAATAGAAAGAAGACAATCTGATTGCTTTTCTATCTCTCTGTTGAATATTTTCTGGAGTGGAAATAGATGTCCAATTGCATGTAATTGGGCTTACAGTGTAAAGAAATATACAAGCGAGGAATGTCGAAGGATTGAAATATTTTCACGACCTCATTTGATTTTCACTCCACATGTGCACTGCACGTGTATTTTTATAGTTTACAACTTCTCTTGTTTCAAAACGCTGAGTCGACACAAAAAAATATATATAATACTGGCACCGTACATTATAAAGAATCGATAAATTCTTTTTATTATTATTTGATATTGTTAATCAATATTTTTGAAAGCTATTTTAAGGTGGCAAAATTATTTCACTGCAACAATTATTTTTCATTTAAGTAAAATTCGATATAATAATGAAAGAATTGTATTTAGCACAAGCATTATTGATTAGAAAGAACATCTTTATTTTTCGCCAAATTTGCAAATACGAGTACAATAATATTTATATAAAAACGGAAAAATGGAATTGTTCTGCTGAACAATGGCTAAAGTTTATTGTATTAGGTGCATAATATAGTGACTATATATGTTGCTATATAAACAGGACCGGCGCGGCTGTAAATGCAAATTAGGGCGCATGCCTATCAATTCGCGCGTTGGGTTGGTGAAATACGGCAAGGAAAAATGTGTTAAAAATTTAAAATGCTTATTATTTTTGCGAAAAAAAAAATTATTTCTTTTTTAGTTGGCTTTATTAATTCAAAATTGGAAATTCTGGAAGTAGAAATAAAGGGGCCCTAAGGACCTTTATGCTTTAAGCGTGAAATAGTCAAACGCCTGCCCTGCATTCAAACGAATTTTTATAATGAGCCAGCATCGATTTTCTATAGAATTTTTGAACAATTAGAAAAATTCTTTCATAATGAGAAATAATGAAGCTTTCAAAAAAAAAAAGAATTTAATTCAAATATATGAACCTACTTATAATAGTAGTTGCTAAAACTGTGCCTAGTACTATACATGTAATAGGAAAAATGTCAAAAATGGTGCAATTAGTCAAGTTTAATTTTTTTTTTTTTTTTTTGCTATTTCAAACTTAGTTCATTAAATTAAATTTTTTTTATACTGGCATTTATGAATCTAAAAAGACTTGATCTTTAATTAGATGCAGTAACTAAACTTGCAATCTACCGGCATATACGAGAAAATGTTTTTTTAGAACGAATCAGTAAAACGAATTTAGCGATACAACGAAATGTTTCAGAAATCTCAACTAAATTTAATATAAGGTAGCAACAACTACCCTGCATGTGATTTTAACGAAATTTTTATTTTTATGACAAACATTCAGTTTCTATTGGGAAAAATGTACCGATAATTATAATAAAATTTGGTACAATACCGGTATACTGTATAGCAAAATTTGAAAAATAAACTTTAAATTTTGTTTGACAATTTGTAAGAAAAATCAAGTTTTAAATAAAACGATACATTACACAATCATTGATTTAATTTTAAAATATGAAAACTTAATTAAAAATATTTCGCCAAATTATCAGATTGTAATTGAATATTTTATTTCTTCCATCTATTACTTTTACATTAGGCTACATTCAAATTCGAAAGGGATTAGATGAGTTGGCATGTAAACATTTTTAAAGAAAAGTATGGGTCATCGTTAGATTAATGATTAATTTGTACAAGGAACAGCAGGGATTATACGAAGAAGCCGCGAAAGGAGAGCGAACAAATATTTGTACAAGGAAACGTTTATCAAGTGATGAAAATGCGTTTTCGATCTCTTTAAGTAAATGGCTTTCGCGAACACATTACCTTAGACTGTCCAATTAATGAACTACAACGTACTTTGCCATTGTCAAAATTTAATTACGAGCTAAATATATTTTTAATAATGAAAAATTACACGAGAAGAGCTGGTGACAAAGTAATTATCTCGACGCTGAAAATGAATAACAAGATGTGGCGTCTATTTTTTTTTTATGATTATCATTTCTTTCTTTTTTTAAATAAATTATTCGTATTATTATCGTTTGAAATAATATATTTACTCTAATTTTTGAGAAGAAAATTAAACCTCGGCTATATATTCTTTGACGTATTATTTACACGTGAGTGAACGGGATTTGTGATGAGCGCTTTTTTATCATTTCTTAATGGAAAATTTCTTAAGGCAAATATTGAGACATTTTACCAAATGAAATAACGTTACGTTTCATTTATTCTTATTTTTTTCCATCATCTCTTTTTCTTTTTTTTTGCTTCTTTGCTCTTTCGAAGCGATGACGACCTTTTATTATGTCTCACACATAATATCCAAACTCTAACGTCATATGTTGTTGTGCGAATTACTCACTTCGTCTGTTCTCAGTTAAGACGAAACAGTAAGCGTGACCAAAAAAAAAAGAAAATAATAATAATAATACTATACAGAAAAGAAAACAAGACTAATCTTAGGCTAATCCATTAGCTCTTCTTAGAAATTCCCTCAAATTGATTGTAAACGAAAGAAAGAAAAAATCTTATGTTCTTTATGATTCGTGATTTTTATTTTAATGGAACTAGGTCTAAATTTATACAATTCTCTAAAAGATAAATTGACTTCGAAAAATTAAATTAATGTAATGGAAATTGATTTTAGCCGAATCAGCGAATTTCAATTTACTGTATAGTCTATTTTCTGAAGCCTATTATTTTTTTTTTATAAAACAAAAAAATCAAAGTAGTTTGAAATTTTTTTTAAATTATCTAATGGCCATGAACTGATAAGCAAGATAAATGAAAAGCGATATTTAATATATATAATTTTTTTTTAAATATAAATTCGCTAGTGTTTACAGCTGAAATAATTTCAATTTTTTTTTTTTGGGAAGTTGGATGGATGAATTCAATATTTCAACGTCGCATCAAAATTGATATAGACAGGAAAGTAATGCCATCCGATTGACACTTATTGTATTTGTTTCATAATATAGAGAAAAAAGTAAACGAAATGTCATGAGGAACTCACCTGAAGCGACTGAAGTCCATAGAAGTTGTAGTTGACAGTTGACGAACAAGATTAAACTCCAACACCGTAGACATGCGAGGAAACACCGCGTCAACTTGGACATCGACGGAATTTTAACGCTCATTTTCAGAAGCCGAAAACAACAAAAAAAAAAAACTTTTTTTTTTTTTCGAACTTAAGGATTACAGAAATAGATTTATTTGTAGATGTTTGGAAACGGAAGTGGTGGATGGGTCTATCGAGTAAAACAAGCGCTCGCGCGAATACATTCGAGGGCAGTAGAGTTCGACAAACTTGTTAAACAGTAATAAAAAAATTATAATAAACTCCAAAAAAAATTAAATACGTCAAAATTGAAAAAATCACACGCTAAAAACTTGGTCCGGATGTTTTAATTAATTTTCCGAAAGATGAAAACTGAGTATTTTTATTTCTGCTGTATTATTGCGACGAACTATCCAATGGAGCAAGTACAGTGCTCTCCCTCGTCGCTTTCAAACACAATTGACTTCGCTGCAGCCTGCTGGGTGTGATTTCCTCCGCGGCCATGCAAACAGCAAACGTAAACGCAACGCTACGAACGTTAAAGTCTTCGTGTGCCAGTAGCTGCTACCAGAATGGAAAGAGAAAACGTCGTACCGACCGGCCGGCTCTTTTATCCCAAGAGTTGTCATGGCAACGTCGCTCGTTTGCCTAGATCCTCCAACCACATCTTTTGTTCTCACGTCGTATACCGAACGATGGGTGCATTCACGATGCAAGTTACGCGCGCATTTCATTACAATAATACTTAGGGTATAGGGTTAAAACTGTCGACCTAAATTATTAGTATTTATCTCTAACTTTGTAATTACTGTATTTATTATTTCAATAGATTGCCATTTAGAAACTAATTATTGTTGGAAAAGACCACATTTTAAAGCACAGTAACTATTTTTTAAGTTTTTAAAAAAAAGTTTATTGCAGAAAAGTGTTTTATCACATTATTTAACACTCCAAACTGTCTAGTTCTGCTTGCAGCAAACGATAAATAAAATAATGATCAATAAGTTAAAATACAAAAAAAAAAAAAAAATTAATTAACAGTCCTGAAAATACTGAGTTCGTTGAAATAACTTTGACAATTAGATTCGAGAAAAAGGCAAATATTAAAATGACGAGGACTCGTAAATGGACTTAAGATTTCATTTTTACGTCAGTTTTTTTTCAATTTGAATTGAATGTTAATTTTGTATTCGCCTTGAATTACTGAATGCACTACATTTACACTCATATCATAGATTAAGTGAGATAAATAAAGTTTTTACATTAAAAAAAAAAAAGTTCATGTGCTTTGTTCGTCTTTAGGCACTCATTAATGGACTTTTTTTTTCAAATATTAAGTGATTTGGAATGATTATACTGTATATTTTTATATATATGGTAGTTATTTTTTATAGTTTTCTGCGATGATAAAGTACGCAAAATGCAACCATAAAGGCACCCACCATTGAATACGCCATACAAAATAATGTTTTAGAAACTGTATCTTGGTCAAAGTACGAAAGTAAAACTTGAATAAAGGTCGACTACAAAATGTCACATGATCGCATTTCGTGGGTGTTTTGCTACCGCCATTAGAAGGAGAACACTTATCTAATATTGCGAAATAGTACTCAAAACAAAAAACCGCTACTTCTCGGGACAAAAATGCCCGTAATTGTCCACAAAGTGCCCATGATACAGACCACATACCAGCACTACAGTCGATGACGCATAGTTAGCCAACTTCCTGTCCTCCTAACCCAGTCTGAGTAAAATTTTAAGGCAATGCAATCCAACCATTAGTCTAAGCTTTATAGGCTTTCGAATTGAATGACTGCCATTGATTTTTACGAGTACATGTACTTGTTTCCCAAATTGAAAGAGTTTTAAGTACTGTATTTTCAAAATGATGATGAGTTCAAGGAAGACATTGACCATGGGCCCTATCTGACTGAACCTAAAATAATGTCCTAAATGTACAGTATTAAAATGTTGAAGCACTTTTTGAATTGCAGCAGCTGAGTGTGGACAATAAAAGTATGTTGGGATTTTAAATTTTGTCGTTCATTGTAAAAGCCTACGGTGTACAATAATAACCCAATAGGTCTACAGCACTGTTTCAAAATCTGTCTCAGACTGAGCTAAGATGACAGGAAGGTGAATATGTATTAATGGTCACCCGGAAACAAAATTTATTTACTAATTCTACTTGAGTGAAAAATTTTAATAAAAATAAAAAAAAAAGTTTACATTTTCTCTTCATCCGCCTTTACAACAGCAAAATTGTAAAGCTGGCTGAATTTAACTCGAAATTATTTTGCTCATTTTTTAAGTTGATAATGTAGGCTACCATTTTTTAACCGAAATACAGCATTCAATTTTTTAGCATAATGTTTTCATTGGTGTTATCCACTGCGATGGTGCCAGGCCGGGTCTTTAGGACTCTCGGCACGGTTTGGTGATGGTGGGTGACCTGTCAATTAGTTTAACATACTTTGTGAAGACGTTTTGTACTTTATGAATGACCCTAGTAATAAAAGGGCACTTTTAACTCTGTCTTACGGAATCCTATTTTAATATTTAAAATGCATTGCCATTTATAATAACAGCATGTGTATCTGGCAAGTGTCGCCCATGACCATATTCCATTAATAAAAAAATACCGGTAGGAGATTATTACATACAGGGGCGCCCGGGGCAAAATTAATTTTTGCGCTTTCCCTCCCCCCCCCCCCCCCCCTCATTCTGTTAAAAAAAGCTAGTTAGATAATAAAAAAGCGCCGAATTTGCGAAGCACGAAATTTGTTTTGGGAAAACACTATTATTTAGGCTATTTTTTTAGACAAAACATTAAGATTTTTATCAAATTGTCTTAATTTTGGCGGTTTTTTGCTCCACTCCCTCTATAAAGAAGCTACTGTAATAAGTAAGTAAGGAATAAAGACCGTCGAACTTGCGAGGCGCGAAATGTTTTTGGGAAAAGATCCAAATTTTGGATACTTTTTGCGCCCCGCCCTTCAAAAAACAGGAAAAAAATTTTTTTTTGGGAAAATGGGCAAATTTAGTCCCTTTTTTGAACAATTTTGGCGTCCGCTAGCCAACGCAACGTCGCTAGCTGGGGCGGATGCTCTTCCTGCCCGACCTCCTCGCTACTGGTTACATAACCATATTTTATATTTAAAGCAATTTTAGCAATAATATTACGAGAAACTATAAAAGAAACTTCATTGAAACAAGATCTTGACTTTAACTTTCTCTTGATTTTGAAGAAAAAGTGCTAAAATGAAAGTAGGTTACGGCTTTGTAAATTCAAGTTGTATTTGGTTTTCGTTGTTTCATCTTGACCAACCAAACAGGTTTCTAGGGCAGCGGGAAGTATAGATGGCACCTGGTAGTACTTTATAAAATAACATCTACCGGGTCCGGTACTGTACAGTGTAGCCTACTGTACATGTACTGTATTTTGATGCAAACGCATTCTGCCTGTTTCACTGATGCACCCTGTACCAGCGCACTGCTACAGCTGGCTCCCCCCTTCCCTTCACAGGGGGGAACCATAGCTAAGTAGAAACTACCGGTACGGTTGCAAGGTATCCAGATAAGTACACACTTGGGAGCGTTGACCCGATGAGTCCCTTGGACAGGTAGCAAAACCAAATATTATATATAAAAAAAATTGATAATCAATTCCGATTTTCTTAAAGAGATTTTGAATTTTTTAAGAGATTCAAAATCTCTTAAAAATTAAAAAACCGAAATTTTAATTTAAAATTTTTTTATATATTTAAATCATGTCAGTTCTAGCCACTATAGTACGTATTTTATTTGAACCATTTGGACCATCATAGTCCGCAAATACAATGTACTTGGAGTCGCGGGCCCAATTTGTTGTGAATCTTTATGTTAAATATTTATTATTATAGAATAAATTACTGATAATTTGTGCTCTTTCGTAGCTTTTTTTTATTACTGAAATAAGAAAATGTATTTAAAAATTTAATAATTATAATTATTACTCCAATTTAATGTAATTATTGGGAGAAACATTTTTAGCTGAGAAATAGTCACGTGGTTTACTTTAGGGACGTTATGGCGGGAAGGTTTGCTTTAGTTGGATGTAGTTTGGATGATGCGATTCTACGTCGCATTCTCCCGGTATATCAAGTGCAATGCGGCGTTTGGCAGTTGAATTGTGTTCCTTTTTATAATTTTAAGTTTTTTCTGTTTATTGAACAAATTCATTTAGTCTATAGATTTTATGTACAGTATTAACATATTATTTTATCGAAATCGTATTGTGGATAGTGTCATAGCCTCCTGATAGTGCACGTTTGCCATAAGCCTACGGTAGCGTAGAAAAATAATGGCTTACTCGTTAGATGATACTGCGGATGCCCTTCTTTTAGTTCAACAATTTGAAGAGGATGAAAAGATAGCGAGACAATTACAGGCAAACCCTAAATATTTATTGTTTTCTTTTTAAACTTTGCACTTTAATTGACAGTATTGTTCTTTTTGTTCATAGTCACAATTTGAAGCAGAATTTAATTTAGAAAACCTAAGAAATGCGGCGGTCACTGTTACTGCACCTGCTCTTCCTTTACAACCGACCACTAGACAAGTCCAACGTGTCGAAAGTTCCACATCAGGCATACCGGTAGTTAAAAAATGCTCTTAATTATTTATTTTAATCGTAACTAATTTATTCTGAATAATTAGATAAGGTCGCGTGTCTCTGCTCCAAATGTCTTCAATTCAGCCCATGCATCCCTTAATTATCAACAAAGACCTAATTATCAATATGATACCATGTACCAGTACCATTCAACTGCTGACCACTCAACTGGTGGCGTGGTAACTGTTAAACTGATTGCGTTTGTGAATTATAAAACTTTATTAGATTTATGTTATTACAGCATTTTCAGCCAATTACCGGTACGACTACAACAGTTGTCAGTGGAAGGAATTTTCGATTCCCATGTGATCAACCCCGTAAAGAATTAGTTTCATTTGCTTTTAATATTGTATATAGCTATTACATAGTTAATGTTTTTGTTCAGTTTTAATGGCGGCGACGAATAACATTCAAGTTCAATCTCCGATTGCTTATGTTCCACAAGTAAGTAAATGAGATTGTGTTTATAATTAAGAATTTGTTGACTACCGGTAGCATTTGTTTCAGCTTCAGCGGAATGGTTATCGACGTGCTGTCGGCGAATCTCAAACGGTAAGTGGGTAATTTAATTTTTTTTATTGCTTTACAAATTTAATTTATTCAATTATCATTAAATTTAAGAATGCTGTAATGGATTTGCAAACGACTAATCAAAGGCCGCAAGTATGAAAGAAGTTTATTAAATTAAATGTTTCCATTTTTTGTAAACGGCCAATTATCTTTCAGGAAGCTCATCTTAATCCCGCACTGGTTGGTTTATAATATTATTTTTTTTAAAGTTTTTATGGCACTTTTACAATTAATACATTTTGCTTTCCGATAATCTGAAGAATGCTACATATTTTACAGCTGACGTTCAACAGCAGGCTCAAAGTGTAAGCAAAATTATTTCCACATGACATTGTTATTTAACAAAACCGCTATTTTCAGAATATTGTCACTCAAAATACCGTTGATGATCAAAATGTGAGTATAATTTCAATCAATTTATTTAATTGTGTAATTATACATGTCTTGTTTTTCAAATTTGGTTAAAAAATTAAAGAATACTGCGGCAGTTACTCAGCAACTGACTCCAAGAGTAAATTTAAACGAATTTTAATCCACTTTTATTTACTTTGAAGTCGGAAATTTTTTTTAAGAAACATTTTTATTTAAAAGATTGCTGCTTCTCCATTACCCGAAGGACTGAATAGAAGTGAGATTAATTGTCTACCGTGCCGGTATTTCAGTAAGAAAAAGAATCAAATGCCTGCCGATAAACTCGAATGCTTAATATGTTTAAGCGATTGGAAGGAGCGAGAGAAGCTTAGAATTTTACCATGCTTGCACGAATTTCATTCACGTTGCGTTGACTCATGGCTTAAAGTAAGTGCATTTTAGAGTGAAGTTAGTAATTCACATTTTTATTCTACTTTTCAGAAAAGTAGAACTTGCCCAAAATGCCGTTGTATTGTAACCCTGCCTACAGGCAATAATGATGATTATGACTGAAGACTATTTTCCTAAATGAGCCAAAACTAAAATAATAAATTTCGCTTAAATGGTAAATTTTTATTACAAGTACTTTTTCAACCATGAGCTTTCATTATCTAAGTGATGTTTATTCTAGAGAAAAGTTGTTCAATTTGTTTTATTTTCTAAAGATTAAAAAATTAAAATCCTAATGATCAAGCACTGAAAATTGTTAGTTTCTCTTATTAAGTAACAAGAGTGAGAAAGATTATTTTAGCACGACGCCACGGTGTCACAATTACTTTAGATATTTTGAGCATAATTATAACTTTTTCGCTTGGCTTAAATATTTTGTCATAATTTTATAAATTAAAATAATGCAGCGTTAGTTTACTTTTATGGAATAGTGATTTACAGTAGTTAAATTTAGGGCATAGAATAGATTGCATTAATTTTATTTATTCAGGTGTTTTCACGAAGTGGGAGAACATTTTTCATTTGCATTTATGACAGATGTGTTTTCAATGTCATTGAAGACTTCTAATTAATTAGTCAATATTATTGTTGGGCTGCTATTAGTTCATATAGGAATTGCATTCGGCAATGATTTTTGATAATTCAGGATTACAAAACTTAGTAAATCACGTAATTTCGAGTTGTTAAAATAATACTTATAAATTTTTGATAACATTTTAATTCATAAATAATTAGGTGGAAATAAACTATACGTATCTATCGGTAAGTGAACTTTTTTTAAAAAAATATTTTATACTGAATAAATATAAAATATTTTTATTTACAGCGTTTTAATTTATTTGCCTTGAACCATGTCGAGAAGTGGAGTTGACATGTATTGCTTTAATCAGCGAAATGGATCGGATGTAAATTTTTTCCAACAATCGAGCAGTGCGTCATTTCGAATGCAAATTAATCCATTCGAACATTACAGATCGGATAAGCATAGAGAAGCTAAACTTATTTCAAGGTATTTTTTTTTTAGATTAAATAATTTTTTGCCATTACAAGTTAGATTTTGAGTGAACTACTGTATATTTATGCTTTTCATTTAGATTTATAAAACTTTTGGCTATACTTTTTATTTATTGTTTTATTTGGTGGATCATTTCTTATTGGACTTCAGACTTGAATTTAGGCTTTGGGAGTGTGTAAGTAGTGATTACTTTTTTTTTTTGATGTTTTACTTACTAGAAGGTACAATATATAAAATTCAACTTTGCTTTTTAGTATTCATTTTGTAAAAGACAGTCTTAACTCCAAGACGTAAAATACTGCCCGGCTTGCTTTAGGAAAATTTCCAACGTAAAAACATTGGTTGCAACTTTTTTTTTTTTTTGCCTGGAATTAAAAGGATTTTCCAATTTTCCTTTTGTTAGGTTTTTTTATTTTTATTTTAAACTTGTCGGCATTATAGAACTACCGGTTCAGAAAAAATAGGTCTGATTTCGATTTGTATTATTTAGGTTGCTTTCACCTTTTTTAATTTCAAACTTCTGTGGCTTATTTCCTAAAGTTGAAGGTGAATTTTATTTCGAATCGATGTTATTTTGTACTTCTGTAGCTGTAGGCATATGGTTTCATTGTGGTTGACAATTTTTCTACAATTACAATAATTTAAAAAAATCTTTATGTAATTGTAAACTACCCGGAGTATTTGATTTACACCCTTAACAGGCTACCGTTAGCCCACAGTCCAAACGAGAGTGCTTTCGTTTAAATTTCGATGATACTCCCAATCGCCGATTTTCATGATGGCAGCAGCTTGGTAAATTTTTATTTTTTCTTAAAATAGTTTTTTTTTTACTATTAATGTGCGCCTTAAATGTAAACGTCATAAACAACGAACCAAAAAAAATTAATTGACAAGTTTTGAATTCTACTTGATATGACCATAACGGCGATACATGAAAGACCAGTGGAAAATGATTGTGTGGGTAAAGAAAAGCAATATTCTTTCCAATTTTTGAAGCAGATTATCTGTTAATCTGTTGGAAATTGCGAACTTGATTACAGTATAGTTTCCTCCTGGTTATTGTTGAGAAATAATTATTATATATATTACCAACAATAAATTTCAGAAACTTTTGGAATAGTACCACTCGCGCTATATGTTTAAAATATCGCGGGTGAAATTCTTTTACTATGGTTCTGAAAGTACATGTCATCTCATTAACATTCATTGAACTTGTTTTTTAAATTATCATTTAATATTGTCAATAAATTGATTTTTTTAAATTTAGGTAGTGAGATAGTTAAATGCATGTACAGCATAGTAATTTGTAATAAATTTTGGTTTATAACTTAAAATGTTTTCGAAAAAAAAAAAAGATTACATGATACTGTTCCTTCACGGTTACCGTAGTGCGACCATCTGATAAGACGGGAATCCAAACAGCACCTGCACGTGACTTGTAAATAATTTGCGTTTTTTAATACAATTTATATAAATTCATGTACTCCGTGATTTTATTATTTTGATTTAAGAAACATGCTTGCAAAGAGATCAATACTGTTGCTTGGAAAGTGTATGAAAGCCAGCAAAGGAGAAGGTGTGGAAGTATGTGTGGTATCGAGAGAGTTAGATTCTTACCTTAATATGTTTTTCCCGGAGAAATACACATTTTTTGCTTATGATAGTAAAGACGAATGTAAACCTGGAGACATAATTTTGATAAAGGTTTGTATTTTGAATAGTGACTATTAAATTTTTAAAATGTTTAATTTACTCGTTTATTTAAAGAAAAGAGACGAACCTCTTACCAGGAAAATTACCCACGATGTCTCTAAAGTTGTTTACCCATACGGTGATATAACTGATCCTATAACAGGAAAGAAAGTTGTTGAAAATAGTTACAAGTAATTTTGACCTTACAAATAATTATAATTTTATTCAAGCTTTATTAAAATTGTCTTTCTAATTTTAGAGATCACTTGGAAGACCTTGATCGTTCTCTCAATCCGACAGAATCTGGTTTTACTAAGTTCTTGGATCGAAAGAGAGCCTTTGAAAAGATGCCTCCAGCTCCTCCGAAACCGGCACCTAGATTTGTACGCAGAGGTCAAAGAAATCCAAATGCGGAAGACTAAATGTAGGTAGGAATAATTAAATTTTTCAATTGTTTATAACTTAAATAGTTAGGTGCGCTTGATGATATCACAGTACGTTGTCTTGTAAGCGTAGAACTACTTGTTTCAAACAAGTTCATAAAATTTCATTTTTATATTACTTGGTATTTTAAAAATACCCTATAATTGATTGGAGTTAAAGTATAATGAAAGTATAAAATTAATTTATCGTTAGCGATCATTTTCAGGTACACGAAATCAATGTTTGAAAGGTTTTTCGGATTAACATTTCAAGAAAATTATAATCGTGAAAGAAATAGAAATCATGTTTCGCAACTTAAGTCTGTATACGTGAGATTAGAAATTATTATTCTATCATAAAACGAAGTTTTTTTTTTAAAAAAAAGTTATTTAATATTAGAATATCAATACGGTTTATCTAATGAAAAGTCTTCATCGAGTTAGAGGTGGAAAAGAATACCGTAGGCCTACAGAAAAATTGGTTCGAGTAGGACAAAATCCCCAAAAAGCCGAATAATATTATCCGAATCAGGTCTGATCAAAATGAATGGAGTGTAGTACTAAATTCGAGTTTCCACGGTTTTTCAGTTTGACCCTTTCCTTATTTTGTATTATTTGGGTTTTTAATTAAGCTTATCGCACTACCGGTAGCTACCGTTAGTGCTGTATAGTGCGTTCTTTTATTCCAAGTCTTATTTTAGAAATGGAATACCAATAGCGTATACTATTTGTCGTCTTAATTTAATAAAATAAATAATAAAAATAAGTTAGGGGGTCATTCCATCAATAATAATAATGTACAGTAGGCTTATATATTATTATTATTTAAGGATTATTACAGTTTTTTTGGGGGCATTTTGTTACGTTTTTTATGATAAAATTCTGAGCCCATCAACACATAAAATTATTATAGTCTAAGTTTAGCTATTATTTATTAATCGCACGATTCAATAACATTAACATTCATAATTTTGAAACATTTGAACATTTTTTTGTCGTTGTTGTTAAAATTAGTTTTTTCTTTTAAAGTGAATGAAAAGAATTTATTTCACAAAGTAGCCAAACGTTTAATAGATGAACGCATTGAATAGCAAATTCAAATTTAATTTGGGCTACAGACTTAAGTAATTATGAAAATATGTTTCTCTGCTTTCACGATTATCATTTTTTTTTAAATTTACTGTTAAAAATATAGCGCTTATAATCAGAGATATTGCTTTAAACTGCGTAACAGGTAAAATAAAATGTAAAGTAATCATTTTAACATGACGGAACTTTAAAAAATAACAAAACAATTTTTCCTTTAAAAAAATGTCCACACGGTGCATGATAGGTTTTAAAAATTTAAAAATTCTCGTTCAACGGCGGCTGCCATTTCCTCGTCCACGGAACCTATCGATTCGGTAAAATCATACTCGCTATCACCATCGCCTTCATTTTCACTGCGATCACTGTCGTGAGGCAACTCGCTCCGCGGAAATCTTGGCATATTTTCTTCATCCTGCGTCATTTTTCTGCCAGTGTCTTTTTTTCCTGCTTCGAAATTTTTCGCCCATTTTCGAGGATAATCAGACGATAAACTTTCGGCGGAAGATGAAGACTCTTGTTTTAATGATTCTTCAATGGTAATATTATTGGAACTGTGCACGCTTTCATCGCTATCACTGTCGTCCATTTCATCATCTACTTCTTGGCCCATTTTTACTATATCTTCCGATGTGAACGTCAACATCGGGTTGATAGAGGTGGCGAAACTAGGTCCTTTAGGGTTAGCTTTACTAACCTGTTCGGAAGAGGTGCTTGCTACGGGTTTAAAAAGCGAAGTACTAGCCACGGAATTTGGACCTGTCGATTTATTTACGCGCTTACCAGTCACTGGATCGTAAGTCGGAAACGCGCTCAAAGTTTCAGCGTTTGGTGTTTCTGATGTACCTAATTTCTCTATTCGTTCGGAACCTGTCAAATTGCCTGATTGCTGAGTTTTAAGAAGTTCTTTCGACGAAAACACGGTCGAGGCAGTAGTATCCTTCGTTAGAGGAAATAACTTTTCGTCTACTCTTTCCCATCGCTCCGAACAACACCATAACCAGTCTGGAGTTACTACGTGAATTCCTTTGGCTTTTTTCGCTTCGATCACTTTGACGGTTCCAATTCGCGCTGCAACCACGTGTGTTGTACCCTGTCGACAACCGTTCGATACTGTCAAGTTTTTCTGAATCTGGGCACCTAAATTTTTGGCTACAAAATAGGCCTTACTCTTTTCTAATGGCATATTAATAGGAATGACACCACTGAATACGATATTACAACCTTCAAGCACTTTCTTGCGAGTTGAAGGAACGATCGTTTTTAAATCGGGAACCTCGGTGGAACCAACGGCTTTCAGTTGGTCGCATTTGCCATAAAAGTCGCGATAAATACTTGTGAGAATATCTGTGAGATATAATAAATAATCGTCATGGTCATCATCATTCTCCACATTGGGTTCTTTAGTTGAAGGTTCCTTCAAACATTTAGATTTGTTGCTATCAATCTGCATAGCTTCTTTGAATTTTTTCTCAACGTTGGTTTTCGCGGTTACACATTCGCTTGAATTGTTAGTACTTTCTTCTTCAACTTTATCAGCAATAGGTTTTACATCTTCAGATTCGTGTTTATCGATTTTTATCGCTTCGCTATTTTCGACTTGAATTTTATTGTCAAAATTAGTATTTTTGGCGGCTTTAACTTCGCTCGAATTGTTAGTACTTTCGTCTTTTGGTTCTTCGACAGTGTGTTCATTTTTTACAGTGTCACATTCGCTTAAATTATTAACGCTTTCGTCTTTCATTTCTTCGTCAATAGGTTCATTTTTTACAATTTGGCATTCACCTAAATTAATAATATCGTCTTTCGCAAAAGATACACTCTTATTGGCGTCACATTCGTCGGGAGTTTCTATCATAGTTTCTTGCGTGTTTTGATCAGTAGTGGGTGCAACCCGAAGAGGATTATCCGAAGTTTCGATTTCGTCGGATAGTTTTTCTTTTTCGTCAACTTTTTCTAAACTTTTCAATCGTTTAGATGATCGTTCGTTCATTTTAAGGGCTGCCCGTTTTGATCGTTTATAATTTCCAACTCGAACATCCGAGCTTTTTTCATCTAAATCAGTTTTGGTTAAGCCTGGAGGGGCGTTAATATCTCCCGTATGTTGGAAATAGTGGTAAGGCTTCACGTGAACCAAGTTGGGAGCAAAATTCCAAACATCTTCCCGGTCATCAATTATGCACACTAAATGATCTCCACAAGGAAATAAAGCACTAAATAATTCAAATTTATTAAAATGGTGGAAATTATTTATTTTTTAAATTCAAATTGAACCTTAGATTAGCTGTCTTGGAATTGGCGCTAAAACATTCGTCACGAGATAGGATTCGATAAGAAAAATATTTCCCGCCATTATCCAAAAACTGAACTATTGTGTGGGCATAAAGACGAGATCCAAAGGTACAAATATGAAGTTCGTACATTTGGCTAATATTCTCCAGAAACTGTCGCGTTCCGGGACGAATTTTTGTGTGGAACCACGGAGAATTAGGGCCGTACATTTGAAAATGGTACACATCCTAAATGGTTATTTATCTTACGTAATTTGCTTAATTCATTTTGTGTTTTTTAAAAATTTAATTACTTTTAAATTAGGATCTACTTCGTCGTTTGTCGTGTGAATTAATGTTTGATCCAAATCTACGAGAAGAACTAATTTCCTGTCTTTAAAAAGCCTTTCTTCATCAGCTTTTCCTAATATTTGAGCTTGCTACACATTTTTATTAATCAAAGAAAAAAGTATTTAAAATTTTAAAAGATTACAATATTGCGGATTCTATACCTCTTTGCTGACCATTAATTCAGGAATACAATGAATCATAGGCACTGATGCAGCAGATTCTTTTTCTTTTTCATTTTTCCTAAAACACAAGTGATCATAGTAAAAAAAAAAATTAGTAGGCCTACATGTAATAGTATCAGCAAGGAATATGTATCAGTATTATTGTTTACTCTCTCAAATCTGCTCCACACTCGGCGCACATATCTTTCATTACAACTGGGTGAGAACATGTCTTTATTTGTAAAATCGGACACCTAAAAATTCAAAAACGTTTGTAACCGGTTTACAAAAAAAAAAATTAAATTGCTTTATATTGCAATTTTTTTTTACCCATTGTGAACAATATCACCCTCTTGTTTTAACAAGCTAATAACTGTACCCATTCCTACAGCTTTCCATTTCTTCAAATTTAAAGATTCATTATCTTCGGTCTGGCCATCACCGTCTTTATAAAACAGCAATATAGTTCCTTGGCTGAACCTACTACCTGGTTTCACTCTCCATTTGACAATGCAAGCAGGTGACTTTTGACATTGAAATTGAACTTCTTTTAATTCCGATTCTGCTAACCCGGACTCCATCACTGCGTTCGTTAACTTCACCACCGATTATTTCACAAATAAATTCGGTGCTATCGATTTAATTTGATATTTACAAATTTATATCACATTACCATTTTCAGAAAACAAAGCAGCAGTTTGTGTTTACATGTACTTTAAAAGTTAAAATTAATTATCTCGAAATAATAATAACAGCTCCAACGTTGGTACATGCTTTCAAGACCCTTCAAGGGGATAACCTGGTGGCGGATTGGTGAAATTAAAAAAAAAGAACTGCGCATGCGCGTCTCATGCTAGTTTGGTTCAACTTCGACCTCGAAAGTTGTGGAACATCTGAAAGCTGTAATGATATTGAATTTTTAATAAATTTGTAATGTCATCTTTATTTGGATCAGTAATAAGACGTGTTTCTACACCATTCAGTTATATTTCTAAATCTTATAAAGTTTATATAGAGAAACATAAAGGAGGAACGATTGAGAAATGGGGTATGACCTTTTATTACTTTGTTCACATCTTCCCGATGTTTTCACCGATCGAGACTTGATTTTATTAATTTAATTGTGTTTTAGCTTTTTATTGGAAAGGATTAATAGCTGATTATCGAGAAGTAGCAAAAGACGTAGTCGAAGACTCAAGAAAGAGACCAGTTAAAGCGTTATTTATAACGACAGGTTAAATTGAACACACTCATAACTCTTAGAATGAATGAACGTTGCATGAATTTTGATGAAAGGAATTTAAAAATATTTTGACGTGTAATAGGTTTGGGGATACTGGTGTATGGCATAAATACAAATCCTGCGGCCAATACGTTTGTGGATCAGATGGTCGAAAATGCAAATCGTTTGAGTTTAGTGAATCCTTCATTAAAAAATAAGGAAGTAGAAAATCACCTCGATTTTCTTCAACGCTGTTATAACCAAGGTTTAATTAAACGACTGAATTTAGTATTTTTTTCGATTATTTGGTTAGATAATTATAACCGAGCTTTAGATTTGTACGCGGCACAATGCACATATTTAAAGCCTAGGTATTTAACTTTTTACGAAAGAATTGTAGATTTTGGTATGTTTAATAAATATTGGATGTTAGATTTAAAAATGAAAGATTATGATGTCAATTTGGAAGAATGGCAATGATTACATCAAAAAAATAAATTTTAGTTTGAAATATTAAACGGCATAGTGTCATACGTTTATATTTGCGGCTTTTGTTTTTCTCATAATATAATAAATTAAAATTTTGTATGAATATAAACTTTGGTTGTAGCCACCATTATTTATTGAAAAAGTTTGAAAATCAATTCTCTAAAAAAAAATGTAGCCTACATAATTATAGTAATTAATTTATTAAACAGTAGAAAACTTGAATACAGTAATTGCTACGGTAGTATGAAATATAATATTATGAAATTTAGACATTAACATTATTTTGAAGTTTGGTGGCCCAAGCAACAATTACTACTTGATATTATACTGTATATATTTTTTAAAAAAATATAAAAAAAATTACGGTACAGGTATTTTTAAAAAATAAATTTTTTTAATGTTTTTTTAAAAACAATACATTATAATAATATTTAAAATTCTCGTCATTGGCGCTTTTTTTAAGCGGATGGTAGATGGCGCTGCTATCTCTGACTCGTTCGCACGTGATTAACGGAGACTTAAAATTTGTCAAAATAATTACATATTTTTCACTTGATTTACGCTGTTTAATGGTTAATTAGTTGTGCTTAGCATGGGAAGCTGAAATACTTTACATTTGTAAACTAATAATTTAAGGTGAAGTAAATTTGATTGCTGGCAAACATGTCGGAAGGGCACGTAATCGAATCGGAACGACACACTACGCAAGTTGATGGTACAGTAAAATATCATTGATTTCATTTCCAGTACATATTTTGATTATTTTTGCTATTTCTAATTGTAACGAAATAATTAAAGCGTAGTTTATATTCTCTGTAAATTATATAATGTATAGCATTATTAGTTATTAATAATGTAATTGCATCATATCGCTTCGCCTACAGCACTTTTTACACAGTAGGCTAACCATTTTGACAATTTCGTTATTGGATCAAATAAATTCCTAAATACTTTAATTATTGTCAGTTAATTATTTGTCGTGTTTTGTTTTTACATATGCCAGAATTTAGTTTTTTTTTTTAATCCAAAATTATTTATTTTTATAGTAAATTAACGAGTACAAAGATCATTTAGTTCAACTTATTGTAATTTGACACTGCCTTTTGCTCTGGTTTTTTAATTACATGTATAATTTTTTCAGGTTATTCAATTTTAAAAATTGTTGATTTTATTAATAAAAGAGATTTTTTAATTACTAATTTAGTGCTAATTTACTCGTTGTTGGAGGCAACGAATGATCCCAAAAATGAAGTGAAACAGGCAGTTTCAAATTCATTGCATAAACTTGGCAATAAGCGGCCAAATCTAATGTTGGACATCAGTTTAAGTTATTTAAAGAAAAATACTAAAGTGAGAAATGAAAAGAATATTATTATATCATGTTCGTGATTTAAAAATTTATGAAAATAGTTGTCGCATGACCATCGAACCATAGTTCTCAATACAATGGCGGAAGTATGTAAAGCCCAGTTGCAAACAATTGATAATAAATTGGCTTGTGAAGTAATTAACTTCTGCGTCGAAGAAATGATTGGAGTGAAGGTGAATAATTAAAAATACTGGTAATAAAGTTTGAATTAGATTTTAAAATAATTTACTATGATTTAATAGGAAGTTATTCCCGAGTGGCAATCTGCTGCCAGCAGTGTGTTGGTGGCTTTGGGCCTCAGATTTTGCTATGAAGTAATGGAGGGCTTAAATCCTAAATTTCAACCTGGTGTTATACCTCATTATTTTGTTATTCAAACCTTAGGCGATTTAGCTGTGGCTAATGGTAACTTTACGCCGTTTAATTATGTCACATTTTTATTAACAAAGTTTTTTTATTTTGGCAATAGTCTTTTCTATGATTCCCTTTTTAAAGGCTATATTGCAAACTACGTTAACAATTATAGGTTCTATAAAGCACGACAACATGAAATGGGTTACAGCTCATGGTAAAAGTGAAATGAAAGTTATTCTAGATTGTTAAAAAAAATTAAAAAAAAAAAATAATAATAGCGCTAGGAAGATTCGGTGAGGCAATAATCGAATACATTGCAAATATTGAGAAATCTCCTGATCAGTCTGTTCGAAAAGAAGTATTCTCAACGGAATTCAGTGTGGCGTACGGAACTTTATTTTACTCGTGGTTTCAATCTAAAGAAATAAAAGTAGGATATACATCACATTTTAGACAAATTTTTTTATTTAAATTTAATTATTTGATATTTTAATTAGTTGAGAGTTGCTGTCGTAGAAGCGATTGGCTTTCTTTCGCAACTCTTATCGAAAGAAAAGTTAGATGAAGAACTGCCTCGTTTAATTCCTGGAATTTTATCTATGTATAGACGACATCCAGATCCATATTTTCTTAGTCAGGTCAACAGCTACTGTAGTTTACGTTGTATTGTATTTGTTTACCAAGATTTTTTTTTTTGTTGAACAGGCATTATCTATGATATTAGAGTCGGCTATTAGCAATTCTTGTGTTAATTTGGAGCAATTATTTGACAGTATTATTAACCAATTATTTCCTCAAGTAAATTTATTAATTTATATTTTAATTTGCATTATTTATTTATATTTTTTCAAAAGATTTGTTCGATTCCGGATTATTCTCAACCTTTAGCTGTGAAAAATCATAATGAAGTGTTACGTTGTTTTGCAATAATTAGTAAGTTTATCAGTTCTATATTTTATTGTTCTACAGTACTGTATATTAATTACTTTATATTATATTATATTAGGTAAAGTTCAGTCTGATCATTTAATTGGCTATTTAATTCAAAGGGTCGATAATAGCAACGATAGAATTCGTATTGGTAGTTTAATCATTCTTCGTCATTTAATAAATAGTTCTGGTAAATGAATTGAATATTTAAAACGATAGGTTTTATTTCAGGATTTAAATTTTAGAATCTCTTGTATCGGATAAAATGGCTACAGTTTTAGTCGGGCTGAAACCGGTTCTTAATGAAGCTAACAATAGAGTATTTTCTCCCACTTTATAATGATAATGTAAATTTAATTTATATTAGTAATTCTCAATAGGTAAAAAAAGTACTGGCTCAAGTGATTGTTGCCCTAGCTCATCATGGCTATCTTGAGTTGGATGGTAGTCAGGCAATGACAGAATTCATTATTCAACAATGTGCTCTTTCGGATGATCCTATAGTATTTTAATATCTTAATTTTAATGAAAATTTATTTTTTTATTGTAAAGAACGAATTTTAGTTGCCGAATCAAAGGAGACAGTCCGACTCTGATACTATTACTAACTCTGAGTTAAGATCCATGTGCGAGAACATTTTACATTTGTTGGCAACAACTGTGGAAAATGTCAATACTGTAAATATGGTGTCCTACTTTGTTGATAAGTTAAGTAATAACAGTTGATTTTAGATATTTTGGCCTCACATTTTCGAATTTTTAATTTCGGAAAGACTAACGAATGCAATAGGAATTGTTTGCAAATGTGCCACTTATATGGGGATAAAGAAAAAGAAAGAACAGTCTACAGATTATGAAATTGATTTTGAAAATCATAGTAATATTTTTATTATCAAATGTTATTTTTTTAGTTGATATTATATTATGTAAAGTATTATAAAATTGTTTTAAAACTAATTTTAGAAAATTTGCCAAAACCAGTGCACATCATTTGTAGATTAATTGTGAGTAAAATACTGTGCATATTTAATTTTACTAAACATGAACAGAAGTTTAATTTTTGTCGATTATTAGGTATTACTTGGACAACCGAAAGCTGGAAATGGTAGAGGAGTTCATATTTTAAAGCTGATGCAAATTTTAATTCCAAGTTTGGAAAAAAATCTAATTTCGTCTTGGGATGCTGCAATTCCTAATTTACTTCAGTATTTAGAAGGCATAGATTAATACTTTTTGTGCCACCCACATAGTAATTAAATAATAAAACCGTTAACATTTCTTTTAGATCAGTCAATTAAATTTTCGCAAGCGGATTGGCACAAAAGAATTTTGAAGTTTTTATCGGATTCTATTGCTGAAGTTGATCGTCAGGAATGGACTGTTTCATTGGCTAAGACGTTTGGCGACCAAATGCAATTGTATGCCCAATATCCAGAAGACAAAGTAATAAGTGTTTGTCGTATGAAAAAAAAAATTTATTTGTTATTTATTTTTTCCATATAGAATTTTTGCTTTAAATGTTTGGGTACAGTAATGATGAAGTGTAATGCCAAAGCATTTGTTAACGACGTTTTAGATTTAATTTTTAAAAATGTATCTCATTCAGTATCTTCTGATCGAGAGGTATAGAAATTATAAAATTGGTTAACAATAAATCTCTAATGTGAATAATTTTTATCCTAGGGTTGTGCAGCTGCGGTTGGATTTTGCGCTGCTACACACATGGATTCTGTTCTAGTAAAGTTGGATAGCTTGGCAAGAGTTGACTTTCCAAAAAAAAATCGAATTCTATGGAATTTTATGGTTTGAAATTATAAATACAGTATTCAATAAGTATTTAAAAGGTCAAAAACATTATTTAAAAATATAGGATTTTAAAAGTGATTTGGATCATGAAATTTGGGTAGCAACAATTGTGCTGTGTTATGGTTATGTGTCCATGTGTGCTCCGACGTCTCTTTTAACGGCGCGCATTGAAAGTCCTATACTACGAAATGTTAATGGATTTTTTTTGATGGCGAAGGTATTTTTACCAAAATTTATATTTTGTAATCTTCGCAATTGA
Organism: Polydesmus complanatus; assembly: GCA_034692225.1. Classification (NCBI taxonomy): domain Eukaryota; kingdom Metazoa; phylum Arthropoda; class Diplopoda; order Polydesmida; family Polydesmidae; genus Polydesmus; species Polydesmus complanatus. The sequence continues at coordinate 38,286 of JAQGAZ010000918.1, forward strand.
AAGCATTTTTTGTATAGCATCCTACGATTCGGTTAAGTCTAATTAGAATGACTGAAATGATTGCCATATCTTTGCATCCATCGAGCATACGAGAAAGATTCTCGTTTCGAAGTAAAATCGACCTTTTGAAACATATGGCAACATTTATTTTGTCTGAAAAAGAACTTCCGTTAAAAAGCGGCACCGTTTCACTGGCTTTAGATGCGTGTACTGCTTTAATGTATCCTTAAAAATTAATGACTTTTATATTTTCAAAACTTTAAAAATGACTTTAATAAATATAAAAGAAAGTTGGATCCTGCTCTTCAATGTGATGAGAGGCTTCCACTCTTAAAGGTTTGTTATGATACCGTATTCCCCCTGCATTCTAATACCGATAGAGCTAAAGCTGATAACTACGAAGAAGAAGAAGAATATGAAGTATTACTGGAAAGTACAATTGACAGTTTAATGAGGATGTTAAGAGAATTATTATTACAAGATATCACGGCCAACAATTTTTACAATTTATTTGTGGTAGTTCAATTTAGATAATTTACAAATTTTATGAAGTTGAAAATTTTGATTTATTTTCTAGAGTTTAGAGATATGGTTTTTATCTATGCGACAAATAGAGCGGGAGAGAGCTGCTAGTTGTGTCTTTCATTTATCGAAATGCTTTATGGATAATTTATCTACTGTTCTTGGTGTAAATTTTTAATTTTTATTTAAATCATTGCTATAATATTGATTCTATTCTTTCATTTCAGGGCACTTTTTCATTTGATAACCATGGAGCTATTATTGCGCGACTAGTACCTAGATGTACAGATCCATCTCTCGTAGTTAGAGAACACGCTTTTATGAGCATCTATGTAGTGTTGAAAATTCTTTTGCGGCACGAAGGCTTTAGTGCAGATCACGTTGATAAGGATATTGAGCATTTGCAAGAGTTAAAAATTAAAGCAACTAAAAATGATCCCGACATGTTGTACAATATTTCTGTAGATCTTGCTAAAGTAAGCAGTTAATAATTTATTTTGTTTAATGATTTTAAGCAGGTTTACTTTATTGTTAGATTTTGTCTAATAAATTATCGGCTATTCAACTAAGGCAGTTTTTAGATGTCTTGATGGAGGGATTAATTGATGGCCAAGACGACAGTTCCTCTGGGACTTGTGTTGTCTTGAATCATGTTCTCAAAAATAAAGCCGTGGTCTTGCAACAAGAAGTATATTTAACACATTGTTAATGTAGTTTGATAATGTAAATTTTTGATTTATGCAGCTGGAAACGTTAATTAATCTTCTATACAATCGTTTGGGAGAAATCCCATGCATTCAAACTCGTCGAGGAACATTTCAAATTATACGAACCTTGGCAAGTTTTCAACTTACCGCTGTACTTAACTGCCTTCTTAGCTACGAACTTCCTTTGGATGAGTAAAAAACTACCAACTTTTTATTAGTTCTCGTGTATTTGTCAATTTAATTAACAACGTTTTGGTTTCCAGGAATCTTATAGGTTGGTGGACTACTCTGGCACAAGATAATCATTTAAATGGAAGTATCATTGAACAATTTTGTGAAATTATTGTAAGGAATGCGCCGTATACAGAGTATCCTGACCCAAGGAATAAAAAAGAAATAATTCGTATTGCAACTCCAAAAGTTTTGGCTGTAAGTTGCTTTTCAATTCATTTTAAGTATTGTGCAAGAGCTAAAAGTTTAGTTTACTGTAGGTGGTCAGTGCCATACAAGTAATGTTTACATTGCCAGAGATGGAAGCAACAGCTACAAAAGAATTTTCTAAACTATTTACTATTTTACTGTCAATGGTGGGGTGCTTTACTGACGTCTATCCACCAAGTATTATTAAAGAAAGTCCTAAAGACCCTACTGCAAAACCAATGATCGTAATTCATTCAAATAAAGTCAGCAATATTCCTAATAAGTAATATTTATTTTGAAAATATATAAATCTTTAATGTTAATATTTTTGATTACTATTATTTATATTAAGAGCCGCCATCGATGCTTTTAAATCTTTCTTAACTTGTGCTAAAGCAAAATCTACTATTGGTAACGATTATCATCTTATTTGGGAAGTAGCCGAAAATAATGCAGATATTAATTCGTTTTTTGCTAGGTAGCTATTTAAAAGTTGTTGTTTTCGAAATTGGTTTTTATAATAATTTTTGTAGATTTATTGCTGAAACTCATCCGCAATATTTACCAGGAGTTGTTACTGGCTTCAATCCATTACTTTCAAGTCCATTCGATTCACAAAGAATTGTGGCGGTTTCTTTCTTTGCAGAAGTAAACCTTTATTTATTAATACATTTATTTAATTATAAAACTCATTATTGTTAATGTTTAGTTGATTTGTCACCATCAACTTTTAGATCGTACTGCTTTAGAATTACTTTTAAATAGCATGATGGGAAGATTATTGGATAGCTCTCGAGACGTTCGTCGCCTTGCTATTCGTGGCCTTGGATCAATTGGAAAATTAGATGCAGAACATGTATGCAGATTTAGTATTTTTTTTAAAATTACGTACATTTAAATCGGTTTATTTTGTAAATTTAAATTGTCTTGTATAGCAAAAATGCGTTAATTTTATTTAAATCATTTTTCATGCATTTTTGTAACAATGCATTCATTTATAATTTAATTTTAACAAATTAACAGTTTAATTTTAACAAATTAACAGTTTAATTTTAACAAATTAACAGTTTAATTTTAACTAATTAACAGTTTAATTTTAACTAATTAACAGTTTAATTTTAACTAATTAACAGTTTAATTTTAACTAATTAACAGTT
>JAQGAZ010000919.1:0-41089 GCA_034692225.1 Polydesmus complanatus
CGAATTTAACTTCGGCCAATTGACCGCGGCCAATTGACTTCGGCGTTTTTGTTTTCGGCCAATTGACGGGTCACGGTTTTTCTATTCATGTAAATTTGTTTAAGCTTTAATCTTATTCTATAGGAAGTATAATTATTATAGCTTTAGTAAATCTTGCTCGAAGAATTTTAACCTACTGTATAGTAAAACTTGCTACCCGACATTTAAAAATGGAAATTAACTGAGCTTTAACTTTTACGCCTTGAGAATTTAATCTCGTCTTGTTGGCAGCGCAATATTGAATTAAGTCTCTAAATTTAGATGTGTATAAAACCGATGACAACGAAGAACTGTACATATTTCCTCCAAATCGAAATTATTAATATACAGTAGTGGCTAGGTTTTTGACTAGACAACGGGGAGGGTTTTTTTTTTTTAAAACCCGAATGCTATCGTAATAATAAAAACGATATGAAAATTGATGTCGTTTATTTTTGCGTCGCGATTCGTTCTGCGAGTACACATTTAATTGCAGTTGCTAGAAAAATTTGCACGCTCGCAATCATTTTCGTACAGTACTTATAACTCCCCCCCAGACTTTTAATTTTAGGAAAAATTTTCCCCCGGCATTAATAATCTCTTTTCGAAATCGATTTGTTTTGGATCCGCAGTCAACCGCTCCCGTCCTTGAAACTCATTTTTGAATACTCAACTCAATGTCGGTATAACGAATTCGGAAACTGTAGTACCAAACCATTAATTTTAATCTCATGATTAATTTAATCCCACGTTTTACCCAAACTCCGATCAAAATAAAACCTAGATTTATAGTGGTTAGTTTATTATTTTTCTATGGACTTTTTGTTGACAAAATATTGTTTACGTCGCTTAATTTCGTTATATCGACATTTTGCTCTCCTCGTTTTACCCCTACAAACATCGTCTCATTTTAATAACAAAAATTTTTTTATATGCACGTAATATCAAAAAAAAAAAAAAAGTAATAATTTATTTAAAAAAAAAAAAATGATTAAAAAAGATGAGCGCAAATTTTTTTGTTGTATTCGCCGACTTTTAAGTTGTCTCGCGTTGGGGGGGGGTGAGGAGGAGGTGATTGACGTTGGTCGTTTTTGGGTCTCTGACATTAGTGACAGGTAATTATCGTGTTTCGGTGAACACCTCACTTTGCATTCTGACCGCAACCGTGTGTGTGTGTGTATGCTTGCGTGCGCATGCGTCGACGCCGAAAAGCAGCTGCGCGAAGCAAAAGATTGCGCTGTATCATGCTTATTAACCGCCGTTAACGATAGATTTGGCTGAGATAAAGCGCGTAGATGAGGGACTCTTGATGCCGACGACTACGTAGGGTAGGGCGCACGTATACCTGTTGCACGTAGAGCGTGTAATTGAATCGTCTGCTCTCTCTATTTGCATGTGCGTGCACGTCAACGGAGAAAGAGAATTTTTCTACTACGAAACGAATCGAAGGAAAATGAAGCTGTATATTTACAGTATTTTTATTTTTTATTTTTTATCATTGATCTCGGTAATTAAGAAGATAGCAATTGACCCTGAACAAAATCAACCATCTACGTTAGTACACTATCCCAATACAGTAGAGCCCTGATGCGCATGGCTCTACTGTATTGGGATAGTGTCCGGATAATCAAATTATATTTAAAAATCCGCTCATTTTGCGTGAATTTATGTAAATATCAATTAAAATGGTAAAACGAGAGTAATATAGCAGCCATAAATACAGCAAAAATAGAAACAATGTTAAAAACAATACATAATGCATGGTCGCCGTGAAGTCGGGCAATCCTAAAGTTATCAGTGTTGCCAGAATTTAAGGGAATCAAGAGTCCATCAGTATACTGCATGTTAATGGGTTTAGCCGTTGAACTTGAAATGGTCTTAGCTAGCCTTACCCTGGTACGTTGTACTTGAGCAATCCGTTTTTGGTAATGCATTGTGATTTGTGCAGAAAATTTAATTTCCAAGATTCATTAATTATTTTGACTTATATCTTACAAATTCTTTTAAAAAATTATTTTTTTTTAATTTTCCCAAACTATTTTTTTTTTTAAATTTTCCCAGAGTACCGTATATTTTTTTAATTTACTCAGAATATTATTTTTTTTAATTTTCCTTAAAAAACTTCTTCACTTCCCTCAAAAATTAATTTTATTGCAGAAGAGGCGCCAATGTAAAGCTAAATTCGTCATTTTTCTCAAAAAAATTTTTGCTCTTCGCAAGTTCTAAAGCAAGCAATAAAACAAAATCTTTTTCGTCAATATCGATCTACAGTAATTAATTTTAAAAAAATGAACAAAAAAATTAAAAAAAAAAAAAAAAAAATGATTGCTTTTAAAAACCAAATTTTGTGTTAACTTATTCCGAAATAACAATAATAATATTCAAATTTTTCAGATAAAATAAAATACAAATTGACAAATAAAAATGTTTTAATTAAGAGATTTAGTTGAAAGACCAATTTGATAGCATTCCAACAGAGATTCTATTAAGCGGTGAATAGAGCGAGTTCGTCCACCAAAATATTTTTCTTTATAGTTGGGGGGAATATAAAACTAGACGTGCTAGTTAAGTTAAGGTTCAACTAGTAATTTGGCTCTGGAAATTTTTTTTGTTTTTTTTTATTATTTAACCTTTGCTTAAAATGAGAAATTCGTGCAATAAAAGCGATAGCGAGTAAGTCTGACCGCATGGTCTGCTTCGCCTTAAAAAAAAAAAAATAATAATAAAAATAAGCGCTGGGAATCCGGTTTATAATTTATCAACCACTCCATCACGTCAATCTACTAGATTTTAATCCTGTTTTACTGTACGTGTACGCCAGGCCGAGTGAGATCTTCATTAGAAACACGATTTAAGAAGATGCTAAGCATAACTTAACCTTGTAAAAGTCGTAAAAACATCCTCGTTGCTTCTTTTTTATTACTATTATTGTTTGGTTGTTGTTGTTTTTTTTTGTCTCATTTAACTAATTAATTTATTTCGAAATTTCAAAGACTCGATTAGATTAAAAATATGTTTCGTCCCCACCCGTAATTTTAAATGCAGATTTAGAAATCTTAATCTTAATTTTCTACTACTTTTTTTAATCTGTTTTTTAATAACCTCAATAAAGTCACTTTGTGTAACTGAGGTCCTTGTAAAACGAGTTTTACATAAAAGTAGATCATGTAAAACTAGGGGGGGTTAAGCTGTCAAACTTGGTTTTAGTTTTAGGCAACCCTGGTGTTGATCCAGATTGGTTGCTATATGAACATGAGCATTCGGTCAGCCCTGCAAAGTATAATTTTGGCAGTTGAATGGCCTAGGGTCAGGCAGTGCACATTTTTCACGAACGTTTAATAAGAGGTCGAGAAGCCGCAAATCGTAATTTATAGACTCGTGTTTGGTATTTACTAAATGCATTGTACGTTCAACCAGCGAGTGAATTTACTAAAATCGTGCGAGTGGATTTGAATTCGGCAGAGTTAAAATTTTTTTTTTTTTTTTTTTTGGGATTATTTATCGCTTTTGAACGAGTCAAGTGAGACCATCAAAAGCCATGACCTGTCATTAATTTATGTCAATAGAAATACGTAGCCAACGACATAACAACCGATTAACGTTACGATTCAGTTCAAAAATCAAAGTAATAATAATAATTAATTATAACGGATTTTTTTTTTTTTTTTGATGATATTCGAAAACCAAATTTCCAAGAAATTCGACTGTAATAATATGAAAAATTAAATTTCCAAAACCGTTTTACTACTATTAGAAATACATATTTCCGTATATCGATATCTAAAAAAGATCCAAATTATATAACCAAATCTTGTTTGTGGAAACTGAATCTACTGTAGATTGGTTAAAACCTCTTTTAGTGGCAATAAAATAGTTTAAATCAAAATGCATACATACTGTAGTTAGTTTAATTTAGATTTTTAAATCTGGTGCCAACCGAAATATGAAAACTAATTGACTTTTTTAAAAAAATTAAACTTTCATAAAATAAAAAAGTAAATTTCTAGCTAATTAAAAATAAATTTCCAGATAAATGAAAATAAATTTTCAGATAAATAAAAATAAATATCCAGATAAATAAAAAATTAAATTTTCATAAAATAAACAAAATAAATTCCAATAAAATAAAAAAATAAATTCCCAGATACAGTAAATTAAAAATAAATTCAAATAAAATAAAAAAATAAATTCCCAGATACAGTAAACTAAAAATAAATTCAAATAAAATAAAAAATAAATTTCTAGATAAATTAAAAAATAAATATCCAGATAAATTAAAAAATAAATATCCAGATAAATTAAAAATACATTTCCAAATAAATTAAAAATAAATTTCTAGTTAAATTTAAAAAAAAATTCCAGGTAACTTAAAAAAAACTCGAAAATTTTATACCTTAGTCAAACCGAATATTATAATAAATAACACCATAATATAATGAATTAAAATATTTCCAAAAATCAATTTCCATACTACCGGTACGTATTTTCCAAATAATAGAACTTAAAGTATACCTCAAAAAAAAAAAAAACATTTCATTTTACAATTATTACTTAATTTCCCCCAAAAAAAATCCAAACCAAAAAAAAAAAATAATATTTATTATTTATTCTAATAATTATTAATGTATAACACCTCGCAAGAAAATTGCTGCAATTCTGAGAATTTCTCATCAAAAAAAATAAATAAAAATGAAGTCATAAACAAAATGTTGAAATGAAAAAACCCAACAGGCGAGCGTGATGTTTGTTTCCCTAGGGACCTCCACGATTAGACCACACTTTAACAAGATGTTTGGTGTGTTCCAATCAACATTTCCCTAACTATTTCAACACCCAACAACCACCTACAAAGTTGTTGCTAGATTACATTAAAGTGAAGATATATGTGTAGCCTACTCCTCCCACCCGCCCATCACCCACCCTACCCCTATCGTCATCAACAAGTGCTTGAACCAACAGCAAAATAACTTGAGTCTATATAATCAAAAAGAAAAAAGAAAAAAAAAAAAAAGCCAAGAGATAGAGAGCGAGCAGAGAGAGTTTGTCAGCACTTTAGGCATCATTTAACCGACAGCATCACTCCGCCTACTTTACAAACCAATTTTCCGTACGTATTAAAGCCATCCGCGCCTGCGCACGCCGGCTCTCCCATCCTCAAAAGTAACCAACAAAAGAGTGAACGAGAACTTTCCCCCCCTCCCCTTTGAGGTACAGGAATGAAGATTGAGAGTGAGTGAGAGTAGGAGAGAGATAGAAAAAAAAAAATCTTGACAAGGAGAACATTTTTCATGGTGTTCTATACCCCATCATTATCAATGTTGTTAAAGGTGTGCAAAACTGCACAGCCCATATACTATGTGCCGCTGAATAATAATAACACTGTACATGTATTACGGTATAATATTATGTGAAGGAGTTTTGAAGGAGCGATTGCGAGTGAGGTTTAAGATGGAGAAAATTAAGAATGAGAAGTTGGTCACGATCCAACAGCAGCAGCAGCAGTTTGAACAATGGTAGTGAAGATTCCTGTTGCATAAATTCCAGCCATTTACTTATTCGAATACACCGCACTTTCACCATTTATTTATTTATTATTTAAAAAAAAAAAAAACTTAGAAACTCGGTTAAGTGTGAAAAAGAATTCGAGAATCCGAAGTTTGTTTTATCCATACGTAATTTTAAACGCAGTACATGTTCCGTTTCAATTGTTTATTAATTTTTTTTTCTCTCATTATTTTCGAGTGACAAAATGTTTAACATTCCAATGGTCTATTATTTTTTTTTAAAAAAAAAACTTGGAAATATTTAATGTTAATTTTGATCTGGGTTTAAATACGGATTATAAACTTTGAGGGTTTTTTTTAAAACCCGTATTTCTCCTGCTTTTTTAATGTTAATTTAATAGCGATTTCGATGCAGATTAATAAACTTGACTTAGATTAATTTTTGGATTATTCAATACATGTATAGATTTGGGTAAAAAGCAAATTTATGTAGGCCCTACATTGGGAAGGAGAGAGAGAGAGAAAACCTACAAAAGCCTAAAATCAAAATTCTTAATAAGCAAAATTCAGTAAATTCCTAGCAAATAAAAATCTGCAAACGCTAATGTAGGTAAAGTAAAAATGTCAAATCCTAGCAAATCAAAATCTCAAAAAATTATTCGAATCTCAAAAATGCAGAGATAAAATTTCATCTAATCAAAATTATAAAAACTACTAATGTCACTGCATCCAAATTTGGTTTGATTTGACTGTTGCGGTCCCACCCTGAACGACCTAACTCAGGTATTTAGGGACAGCCAGGAATATTATGAGCCTGGAGATGTCACCTACTCTTTCTAAAAGTAACCCCAGTTTAAAAAAAATATTAAATGCTCCTACCTCAACCCTTTAAAAATAATAATTTATTTGTAATAGTGAAGAATATTTTGATTAACCGATTGTACATCGACCGAATAAAAATTAATTAATTTTAATTATGAATTTTAAAGCCCAAAACCCTTGTCGGTGTTTACAAGAGAGAATGGGGGATAAGAAGAGGAGGAGGATTTCACCCTTTGATCGTCCAAAGCGGTATCGGTACATTTATATTTGAAAAAGTTGATTTTAATTAACACGTTAACATTGTTCGGTTTCAACTGGAAACGGCTTAGTCATTCGTTTTAATGGCCAATCTCTCTCTCTCACTCCACCCTCCCTCCCCCGTTCTTCTCTTTAAATCCCCCCGCGCATTATTCAATTAAGAGCGATTAAAACAATAATTACTAATATTTTTCAACTAAGTAAATTAACAGATAACCGCTTAATTGAAGCCCCACCTGCGCTGGCTTCGTCTTTAACACTAACTAATGACACCTGGTCCGCTCGGATTTCGACACAGCGTTTAATTCCGATGGCTCAATCTTTGAAACAAGATCACTCGCCACTAAATGATTATAATTATGACGTTTCCTCCATTTACACGGCTTCATTTTTGTAAAAAAAAAACGACACGAATAGTTCCATTACGAGTAATTAACAATCCGCCATAACGTTATCTTAACGTGTAAGATTTTGAATAAATTTAACAGTGTAAAACGAGAAATAAATGAAAATGGATTACTGGGTCTACAACGTAGGTTATTTCTACACCGTGAATGTATATAAAAAAAAGTTTGCGCATGCTCAGATACACATTAAATCCAGATTAAACCGAGCTTTTAGTCAACTGGCAACGCAATTACAGTACACTTGTTAGCCCCATAATTATTTTTTGCAACAATAGGTCGAAGCCGAGTTTTAAAAATAGCCCTGATTAAGCGTTTGGTATTAGTTAAAAATAATTCGCCAACATTTTTCTCAGTAGGAGCGCCACATTACAAAATGAAGAGAGAGAGAGAAAAAAAAAGGAGTTATTGAGGCTCTGGAAAGCAACTTTCATTCCCGAATTAGAACGACTAAAAGGTAAGCGAGGAGCGCAGCAGTGAGGCACCGTCACGACGGGGGAGGGAGAAAAAGAAAAAGCCAAAGAATAATTTTGCCGTCTCTTTATCCTACTTTATCCCGAACAATCTATTGTCAAAAAAAGATCAGCTCTGAAAAATTCTATTCCACCTCCCCTACCCTCCCTCCACTCTCTTCTTCCATTTTTTTTTTTCTGTTCCCTCTGTTTAGTCGTTTCGGTTTTTACCGCTTCATTTGCGCGGATTTCCTAGGGCTGACGGCGGGGTGTGCACGCGATGATATCGGCCCTTTTGTTAGCCTACCCACCACTATACGGCTTTCTAAAGGCCACTTTTGAGGTCTCCTCTCTAATTAACTGCCGAGTTAGGTCAAAGTTTGAACATGCGAAGCAATCTGATTGGACGCGCTCGACTTTAGCTGCCAAAATAAACTCACCCACTGCCCTAACTCCAATGCAGGGCCGGATTCAGTATTAGGGCTAAGGAACCTCAAACTTCAACAAAAGTTTTATAAGGAATAAACTAGCGAGCCTCGTTAAATTATAAAAAAAAAAGCTGAACTAAATTACAAATAATATATCGGGTGGCGCAAAAAAAGTGGGACCCCTCTTGAAAACTAGTAATATAACCAAATTATGCTTTTGGCGAATTTAAAATTGTAAAATTTTCTTTACTTCCTAGCTAAACCTTTGACGTCACTATTTCATTAACTTCCTATCGTGGTTTTTATAATATAATTCTTTTTAAAGTTTTTACAATTTTTTTTACAATGACAAAAATAACAGGGGTCCCACTTTTTTTGCGCCACCCGATATAATGGCTATTCATTAAAACCAACCAATCCTCTCAAATCCAGCAAATTTTAACTAAACTCTGAACAACCTCCTCTGCCATAATCTCTAAAAACTCTATCTAAAAAAAAAAAAAAAAGCTTTTAAAAACAAGTACTAAACCAATTTAAAACATTTATCAAACAATTAAAAACTGTTAAAAACACAGACCAAGCTCTTTAAACACAAATTAAGACCTTAAAAACATAAACAAAGCTCTTAAAAGCATAAACAAAGCTCTTAAAAGCATAAACAAAGCTCTTAAAAGCATAAACTAAGCTCTTAAAAACACAATTAAAGCAAAAATACAAGTTAAACACCAAAAAACATAACAAAAACCAGTTATTAAACTCCGCAAACTGTTACTAAAATCACTAAAATACAATAGTAAAACAATACAAAAGCAAATGAAAAACGTTTCTATAAAATAGTTTTAATACGCGAGTGTGTAGCGTACATTTTTATATAAACAGAAAAACGTTTACGCTTCTGTTAATATTATGTTCGGGTCTCGACGAGTCGAAATCCGCCCCTTCTTAATTCTCTACTCGTAGTAGGTTTATTAGGACCTCTGCTCCCGATACAAGCGTAAAAATCGTCAGCTATTTAAACCCGCGTTAGCCTATTGAGACGCTTTCATTTTTCTGAAATTTATGGAGAGAGAGAGAGAGAGAGAGAGAGCGAAATGCACCTGGGGCAGTCAACTGCTGAGACCTAACCCACTCTTTTATAGTGCACGAAGGAGAGAGAGAGAGAGAGAGAGTCCTAACTCGCAGCTTACGTTTGTATACGTGTGTATAAAGTTAAAATATCAGTAAATCATATGTCAGCCCTTGTAAAGTTAGTCCAACTTTAGATAAAAAGGCCAGAAAAACAGTTTAGATATCGCGCACACAATGAAAAGAAAACGTAGAAAAAAGAAAAAGCTTTCGCTCGCCATCAATAGGACTTTTTTCCAAACGTTGATGGTAACTTAAGGCTTAGTCTGTATGGAGAGAGAGAGATATAGTTGTCATACGCTTCGATTGGACTCGAATGGTAATTGTATCGTTGAAAATCTTTGTTGAGAAAAAGGAAATGGAAGAAAAGAAACGGAGAGAGAAAAAAAAAAGCGGCGGGAACGACCGCAACAACGCTGCTCATAGCCCACTGGTTTTTGGGAGGTAAAAAAAATATAAGGTCCCACAAGTCGACCCACACACACGCAACACGACCTACATCAAACTACATTTTTTTAAAAAAAGAAAAAAATATTTTATTACAGTATTATTTTTTAAAAAAAAAAAAAGAAAAAGAAAAAAATTAAACAAAAAAATAATAATAAAAAAAAATGCTTAAGAAAAGGATTTTCGATAATATTAGTTTGGTTTCTCACGGTGCATTATCGGTTTCTTTCATCCGATTGAGCAGAAGAAAAGAAGATTAAGATCCTATTTGGAGATTAAGGTCAAGAGCAAAAAATAAAAAAAATAATAATAATACAGTAAAAAGAAATATCCACACGCATGTACATGGACTCCTTCAAAAAGTAAATAAACAATTTTTACAACTCAATTAATAATTTTCCTAAATTCGTTTATCATTCCAAAAAATCTAATTTTATGTAAATCTCGTCTTATAATAAATCTGCATTTATGATAATAATCTACGTTGTGGTTACTAAATAAAAAGAGATTAAAATAGCAGACGGTTTTTATTGGTCTTATCCATCTTAAAAACACGCCTGTTTATATGCACAGGCTTATTTATTTTGCTCGACATTTTGACGCAATAACACGGAAAATAAATAATGGTTCCAAAAAAGTGGTTTTACTAAACCTCGTTCGAAGAAAGTTTAGCAAAACTATTTTTGTCAACACCCAAAAAATTTTAAATAAAAATTTAAGTCGCTAAATCTAGATTTATAAGCTCGCTGATTTTCTATACAGTAACAACGCAGCCTACTTGGTTATCGGCCAGTGATCTAGTTTTGCTATTACAGAACAAAAACGACATTAAATTTTTTTTTGTAAAACTGCGCATGCGCACATTTTTTTTTTCTCCCCCTTCTTGAAACAAAAAAAAAAACTTTATTTATATTTTACTCTTTTTTTTTTTTTCATACTACTGTACAAGTATAGTTTTATTACAGTTTAGCTCAAAAAATTTTTTTATCTTTTTTATTAATAGACGTTTTTATATTGCCACCAAATCAAGATTAATAATATCTTCAATCTTGATCTCGATTTAAATTTCAATTAAAAACAATTTTAGGAAAATTCGTTAAACCGATCAAACATTTTCATCGCTCTCCGAGCTAAACAATTATTATAGAGATCTCTTCGGCACTTTCTCATTCTACTCGACATGGTTTTCTAATTAGCCAAAACCAGAGTTTTAATACCGAGTACAGTATTTTATAAGCAAAAGGTGAAAAGAGGCTTTTGTTAAGAGTTTTAAGCTGTTGCTACCGCTCACTCGCTCGACAAACTCAGCTGCGAAAGTCTATTACCGAGAAAATGAAAATGTAAAGAGAAAAAGGTGCTGAGAAAATTGTTAAGTTTCACACCGGAGGAGATGAAAAAACCACTCACCCACCTTCATTCTTTACATTTACACCACCCACCCACAACAACAACAACAAACTCCCTCTTGGAGCCTCCTCGATCCAAGTCTGAACGCCAACAAAATATGATAAAGAACGCTTTTACTACTACCCCGCTGTTTCGGGAATCCGACTTTCGCCTATTCCATTATCCGAACTTTTCTTTTTGTTATTGTCGTTGTTTTATTCCTTCGTTTATCTACAACTTTGATGCGCTTTCAATTACTCTCCCAACTCACTCCCGAAAAAAAAAATTTAAATAATTAACATTCTTTAAAAACTTAATAAACAACAATTTTGAGTGTGTTCACTGAAAATTCTTCTTCGCGCTAGCAAAATCGATGCTAATTGAGATAATCGATTATTTCGTTGAATTTACGTCGTATAAAAAAAAATTAATATTTTTTATCATAAAAAAAATAATAAATAAATAAAAATGAACCTCTGTTCAAAATACATGTAACTGATTCAATAACCGCCACAATCTTTGCGCCACAAAAACATAACACGCGTGAATTTAATAAACGAATTCGAATAAAAACAATAATTCTAAAAACATTTCGAACGTGAAATCAACAGTACCGAACATCATTTCGTAAAAAAAAAAAATTGTATCAAAATTTAATAATTTTAAATCCAATTTAATATTAAAACTCAAAGAAAATGAGCGTGAGATCCGTAGTTGTTGTTCCGGGTCGAAGACGCAAAAAGCGTCAAGCGCCTCAACCGCCAACGGTAGTTACAGTGGTTCGAACCAACGTTCCAACTCGCACCGCACCGCTACCTCCGAGAACCACTCGCACAGTCGTCGAGAAAACCAGCTCCACCATCATCATTGGTTCAGAAAAAAAGAAGAAAAAGGGGTTGAAAGCATGGAAAAAGCTGTTTCAGAAGAAGCCGAAAAATCGAACCAAGCACTTGGGACCGAAGAACGACATCACCAAGCTGAAAACGGCCGGTTTGGAGCAGGCGGTCGCGCAAATGCAAGCTTCGTTCCTGAGGAAGAAACGCGGCGGCTAAAGCTAAAACTACCAACAGCACTTTTCATACTCGAACTTTGAAAATTAATTTTATGAAACTATGAATTAACTGCTATTCTATTCAATTCAATTCAAAGAAACTGTTAAATAATACTTGTAAGTGATTGGTATTGTATTGTATCATAAAAATCGTGTTTGCACAATATCCCCAATAAAATGTACGGTGTGTGGATAAAATAATCAGCATAAATCGATGTAAAATGTACGTGTAAATTAAAATGGAAAAGTTGCATAATCATAATTAATCCCCCTGTTAATGTTTGTATTATAATCCTAGAAAGCATTTTCGAAAAGTTCATTTCAAAACTGAAAAACGAATGAGACCCCAAAAAGTAAGTCTAATATTTCTTTGCCGAAACATCATTTCTACATTAAAATTTAATCTCGATTTTAAAGCTTAATATTAATAAGAACGAGATTAAATTCTTCTTAAATCGCTTTAAGAAAATCTGTTTTTTTTTTTTTATTACTTCGAATTCACTGCATTCCTGTTTTAAACGAGACCCCCATGCTAATACATTTTAGAGACTGACTTTTGAATTTCAAAGCTCGATCGAAATGAAATGCAGTAAAGTGCGAAAAGAAAACAAACAAAAAAATGGACTAATTAAACGGCGCAGGTGCAGCACATTCCTTCGCATATCTTAAAAAGTGGTCGACTAAACTGGCGAATAATCTTTAATATCGATTTCAAAAAATAATAATAATAAAAAATAAAAAAAAATACTTCGTAATAATAATAATTTATCAGCTGAAATGAAAGCCGAACCAACGTAATAAACGATGAAAACGCAGTAAAAAACCGACAACAACGAGAACAGTAAAAAGATAAACAATAAAAAACAAACTTTAAAAATAGTAACGCAGTCAAATGTCGATAAAACGAAATTCAGCCACCAATATTCGACCATGTAAACGGTTAGCCACATATACAAACTGTCCTTCGCTCCATCAAAAGTTCGTTAAACTGAAAATTCAAGTTGGAACTCAAATTAAAACGCACATTTTAATCATCTCGAATCTTCCTTCCTATGAGAATCATCAGTTTACCCACAAACATTGATTAGCGTCTAGCGGCGCATCGTTCGTTGTATCGACATTTGACTGTAAAAAAAAAGCTTAAATATTCCTAATTTATTTTTCTCACTAAAAAAAATGATTGCATTCTCCCCCCAACCAACCAACCAACAATCTTTAACAGCTTATTTTGTTTTCGTTCGCTCGTAAACGAACGATAGATCATCCCGTAATTTCTCTCTCTCACACTCACTCTTTCTCTTCACCCATTTTTGTTCGTTAGTGACAAGTGGATGCAAATTGCAAAACTGACTCGTAAATCACACTTCTTAACCAACAACAATTTGGAAAAGCAATTTCTAACCTCGTTCTCTTAATCTCGATTCTCATTGCTCCGAGCTGGAAGATTAACGACGATTCCACACTCTTTCTTCATCTCGTTTCCTTCGGATCATCTCGTTTAATCTCCGAGAGAAAGAAAGAGAGATTGACGAGTGCTTTCCTCTCTCTCTCTTTCAATGTCTCGATCTCTTTCTCTCGCACAAATTGTTTTGAGTTATTGCAACAATTAAAAAAAGTGAAAGTTAAATTGATATATTGACTCGATGTCATTCACTCCAACAACCTAGCTAAACCGAATCAACGCAACTGTGTGATGGTAAAAAATTCAACAACCGGTTCGCCCATCAATATCCAGTTTGCTATCATGGTCCTTACAATTTTGGGTACCTCACTTTGGAGACCAGTACTGGTCTATAAGGACGAATGACAGTACTGGTCTCCAAAGTAAGGTACTCAAAGTTTCTCTTCAAAATTCTGCGCGTTTAAGAAGTGCTTTTACTAACTCTTATTTGTCCTAAAAAAAAATATTAATATCATTTAGTAAAACCATCTTCAGTTGCCATCAAATCTAAATTCAGAAATCAACGAAATATCATGACTCATAGTTGTGAATCTGAAGGCGTAATTAAATAAAGGGTTGAACTGCATTAATCGAGTAATCAAAATCTGAATATCAAATAAGCTTTAAAAAAAATTCCTGAGAACCGTTCAAGCGAACCGTTTCTCCCATTCATCTTTCATGGGAGCCGGTTCCTCCCAAGAGTATCCCTGCGGCTGACTCTCACATCGTTCAAATCAAAGAAGATGAAACCGAGCGAGTCGACCAAATCCGAGTGGGAGCCAATAGTAAAAAAGAAACAAAAAAAACCTATAATTAATTTTCGCTCCGTAAATTCTACAAAAAACGTTGATAGAATATTTGAATACCGATAAGCGTAAAGACTTAATAATTATTTAAAAAAAAAAAAATAAGATGTCCGGAACACGCGTCTCTTTCTCATTTTTTCTTTTTTACTACCTCAACTCGTTTGTTTACACACTCAACTACACGTATTTAAATCGTTTGACAAGCGTAATACAATAATTGCTATTTTTCCTCACCGTCAATTGTTTCAAAAATGACATTAAACTATTATTAGAATGCCGAGAGATTAATATCATAACCAGAGAAAGATAAGAGATTAAAATTAAATTTTTTTTTTCTTCCGTCCCAATCTTAATCGATGCCGAAATTGACGTTGTAAAATTGAGTTATGTCGGGTAAGTATTCGGGAAAGCAGGCATCGATGAGGCAACGGTGGAAACCGGTCTCGCCCATCGAACAACGGCTGCGAAGGAAGTATCTGTGCAGCCCACCACCGGACCCGCAGTCGCCGGAAGGAACTTTACACCTGGGTCGACGGACGTAACGACGTCGGACGGAAGTCAATTGTCGGGTCGCGGGAATCAATTGACGACTGGGACGACGAATCACCAGAGGCAAGTTACCAGAAATGTTAGTGCTAACTACCTGCCTATCCGGAACACTGTCACCGAAACTACGTAAAGAAATGTCTCAAATCGATAAAACATTTTCTAAAAATTCAAATTACTACCTGTCAATGTCGGCCATGTATAACTAAATTTATCTTTTATCTCTTCAAAATTTTTTTTTAAAAGTTTGGCGAAATTTAAGACAATTTAAAAATATTAATTATTACGTTTTCTTTAAAGATTCCGATTAAAATTCTGATTCTGATAAATCGATTTTTTTTATTCTAAAATTTTCGATTAAATTTCCATTTAAAAACGGCACGCGCGAAAAAAAAAAAAAACGCGCGAGAGACGTAATTCTATGAGTAAATCAGCGGCAAAATTTAGAGCATTCAGCTCTTAGGTACTAATTTTTAATTACATGTAGGCCTAATTGTTCTTTAAAAAATAAAACTATTATATCCGAGTTTGGCTACATGCGCGAAACCTAAAATCCGTACAACATTTGAGAGCAATTGATGAATGCAGTACCCAACATTTCCTCCCTATTTTCTTTTGTTTTTGCACACATTTTTTTTAGAGAGGGGAATATTTTGGTAGTTGAGAAACGAAACCCTCACGCAAACAAAAGTAGAAAGTACAGGATATTGCGGGAGCGTATTGAAAAAAGAAAAGAAAAAAATAACATTTTTTTTCATATGAATATTAAAATAAAGTTGATGAAAATCCATCATTTGATGACAGCCATCATAAATCGACGTTACAAGTACACTGTAGGTGTAAAGGCGGTGAAAAGAGTACACGAGTACGCTCACCAATCTCTTGTTCGCTTTTCATTCGCCAAATTAGGTCCTTCGGTTAACCGTGACGCGGGAACGGATGACAAATTGATTGCCTGGAGAGGACTAGGGACGTTAAGGAGCGCAGGCAGGGAAGCAGGGTGCCGCTGCTAGTGCCACTTGACAAGCTGAGAGTGATAGATGAAGCGTAGATCACAACACTCTATCTGATCCGTGACGTAACCTAACGTCGCTCGACGTCACCAAAGCAGTGCGAGCGAAGGAAACGTCTGGCTTTTTGGGACTTCGACACTTTTGGAACTCGCTACTACAGGGTTACTAAGCTCATTAAAATAGTAAATAATAATTAAATTAATAAAAAAATAGTAATTAATCCTTAGAAACGCGTAATTAAATGCATAAAAACAATTCCGTTTGCTATAGTCTTAAACATAATAGCTAAACTCTGTGTAAAAAGCAGTCACCGAATGACATTGAAATGGAGTTCCAATATGAAGTTAGCCTGTACTTAGAGGACGTCACCCTATAAGTAACCTATAGACCCCGTAATGAAATAAAAGGAAAGGAGAAGGGAGGGGGGTCGGGACACGAAACGGTAGCCAAGTGATTTTTCACGGAATTTTCGAAATCCGCGAACGGGTATTGTAAAATATGTGGCGAGCCGGTTGAGTGATATATTGGCACGGAGCTCAGCGTGGTGTCCGTGTTCCTCCATTAACATAGACGCCATGGGTTTAGGTTTACACGCGCACAACTGTCAAAAACATCAGTTACGGAGAGCATTAGTCAGGTTCTAAATCTAAAAGCACCTTCGGAGTGGAGAAAATGTCAAAAAATACTATAACGTCTCTTCTCCTCTTTAACCTCAAAAAAATAAAAAAATAAAAAACCCCAACAACTTTGATAGATAGAAAACGCGACCGATAAATTCCACTCGGAACGAGGATTAACTAATTCAAAATTTGAAAACATTTTAATAATAAATTATTATTATTATTTCGTTTTAGTATCATTAATTAAAGTTGCGTTGACAACCGCAGAAGATTTGATTCAATTAAATGAAATTTAGTTAAAGCGAGTTTTTGGTACCTTTCAAACTATACTAGTATTACAGTAAAATCTCTACCCAAGACCACCTCCGTTTCGAGACCACCTTAAATACGCTCCTCCAATTTTCCCCATGTTCATGCACCTCTAATAATGGACCACTTTTACTACAAGACCGTGACCACCCATTTTAATTCCCATTGTCAATGGAGGTCTCTATTTCAATTATTGTTCATTGCGCGCACTCACAGACGATGATTTTAATAATCAAAAATTTCTAACCAAAAAACTATAACTTTTAATAGCATAAAAGTAGGCTACCGGTACTGTCATCATGTTTAATCATTTAAAAAAAATTCTATTTGAAGACCACCTCCATTAGAAGATCACTTTTTCACGAGACCAACGGTGGTCTCGAAATCGAGGTTTCACTGCAAAACTCGATGAAACATTCCAGTTATACTGTATCTGTGTTTTTTAAGAAAATTTTTTGCCCATAACTTAATTTATAATTTAAAAAAAAAATAGATTTTAATATCTTTTGATTTATTAGTGAAATTTCCAATCAATTTTTTTTTAAAAAAAACTTACGAAAATAGCGTCATTTTAGTTGCAAATAAATTTTAAAATAGCTTTCTTTTAATAAATCCTTCAAAAAAAAAAATTTTTTTTTTCTCGTCATATTTTACATGTAAATACGTGTATTCATGTATTATATTTAAACCAACCCTTACAACGAGTTAGGTTGTTGAAATTATAAAATACAAGTTTATTTTAACTCGGCATTTTATTAAATGAACTCTTGTTTTTAAGTGTTTTCATATACTCGTATACTGTAATTTCAAAATGTTTCTTTCCTTCTCATCTTAATTAATTACCCGCATTCCCAATTATGGTAATCCGTCAACACGAAAGCCTTTTATAAAAAAAAAAAAACTCCCAAAAAAATCAGCACCAAAAACCCACAACAGAGCAAACAGTGTTGTTTTTTTTTCTTTCTTTCTTTCTTTTTTATTATTAATAATAATATTACGTGCTTTAAGTTTTTATGAAGGCGACGTATATATTGCTCGATGTCACAATAAATTAAAATGTGCGGTGACAGTTAACTACATGGAAACGCACGAAACTCATGTTTTCCATTTCTTTTTTATTTTCCTTTTTTTTTTCGACTTTCTTTTCATCTTCTTCTCTGAGCTTCTTTCATTTACGAATAATCCCTCCGCGATTCTCCATTGGTTCGTATAAAAATTAACATTTTATGATTAGCGACTTTCACTACTTGGCTTCCATGCTCAAACCTCATAACTTTCATTTTATTTTTTTATTGTCGTTCAACAATTTTTTTTTTCTTTCAAAGTTTATTATCAGGTGTCGTGAAATGTTAATACAGCGAACATTTTAACGCTCACAATTCTCACGATAAAATACATCGCGCGCCCATTTGAGTTGAGTAGTGGCGATCTAATGCTGAATTTGTAGGTTTCAGTAGTCAGCAGCACAAGTTACAGCAAGTATTAAAACTTAGCCCCGCTCCCTATTCCAGCTGAGCGGGACAATTATTTTAACTCAAAAATTCGTTGTAGCGACATTTTTGCGTCGTTCAGCTGTTTTATTAAGTTCCATAAATTACGGCATTCTTTTTACGCTCTTATTAATTCATATTTTTAGATGTACAGTATTAACAATGATTCGCTCCTGTTTTTAAATCCCTTCAAAATATCTACACTTTCATTTCGACTAAAATAATAATAAAAAAAAATTCCAAGTTCCAATAAATAAACAAAATGATAAATTTTTGTCTATGAAAAGAATGTTAATTACAACGACAAACACGTGTGTTTTTAGTACATGTAACTACAAAAAAAAAAAAAAAAATCGTCGACGAGTTTATTTATTTATAACTTAATAGGAAAAATTTTCTTAATAATAATAATAAAAGGTTTTTGAACCTTTTAAAACGTTTGTGTGATAAACAATTTTATAATCGTTTTTAACGAGATGTAATTAAAGAGTTTCATAAATAATAAATAAAAATAAAAAAAATGTTATAAAATTATTATCGAACAAGTTTCATTAAAATTAAATTCTTTCATTTTTTTTTTATTAAGATGTTTGATGATCAATTACGCGAATATTTATACTTAAAATGAGTTAATAATAGTGTAATCAACATTTTTCTCCATAAAATAAGATAAGAATAAATTATTTGCTCGGTTGATTTTTTATGAAAAAAAAAAAAAAAGTTTAAATCATCTCATTAGTAATTATTCCGAGTTAAACTCTCAATTTTATACCATTTTAATTTTGATAATATTTCAATTTTAATGGCTCATTAAAAAAATTTTTATTCTTCGCCTTATTTCGATTTTCCACTTGTATACTACTACTGTAGTTGTAATTTGACTTAACATAATAATTTTATTTAAAGTTGATGCTTTTTTCAATTTTAATGATATTCATTGAGTATACATTTAATAATGTAAATATCGGAATTACACACGGAAAAAACATTACTTTAATCACTTCCTTTTTAATTCTTCTATTCTGTGCCCGAAATATCCTCTTCCGGTCTCACCACACGCAGCAAAACGAGCAATTGGGAACTCACTATGTTGATGCACTTCTTCAATATTCCAGATTTAAATTAGGCATACCACTCGTACAAAAATATGGGGTGTGATGCGAGAAAAGTTTTACAAGAAAACAGTAACAGTCGTTGAAGCCAACGATTTCTACGCCTGTATGAGACGAATTCGATCCAATTGGAATCAGAGAACAGAGCATAGTGCGTGGCTGGCTCGTTTTGCTGCGTGTGTTGGGGCCGGAAAAGGAAATTTTAAACCCAGAATAAAACAATGCAATGTTTAAAAAAAATCCTCCAAGTAACATTCGTTCACGTGACATACGGAATATAATTTTCTACTTCGACCAAAATTCAATAAATCAATTTGTTTAGACATTTTTGAAACAAAAATTTTTTTTTTTTGGTACCCTGGTACATAAAGTTCCAAAATTCTGATGATTCAATGTTCCGTAAAATGAAGAAAAAGACTATGAGATTTCAGAGAGTTTTACAACAAACAAGTGCCGGTCTCACGGTTATTTTTAAAGGTCTGCTTAGCGTATTCTTTCCATTCCCACCCCCGCCCAATCCTCGCGCGATCGATGACAAACCCATCGGAATGCGCGGTGGCTAGGGGTAGTTTAGGGAGAGAATGATGAATCGTGTCCTGTGCGAGAGGGACCCCCCCATCCATCTCTACCCCAAACCCCCATTACGCGCCATAGTCTGCTGACTTCGTTGGTTAAGAGGGTCGTGACCACGTGACATTTCGCAACCGCATTCAAACGCTTTGATAGCTCTCTCAATACTCATTATTACTATTGCAGGCACTTACTCCCACACACAACAACAACCCCTCCCCTGCCCACTGCCTCGAATTCCACAATGTCAACGCGAACGCACTCTACAACGGGTTACGAGCACGCAACCAACCAACCCCACTCTTCTTCGTGAAAATTGCCGAAAAGCAGTCGGCGTTTTTCCAAGAATTTCCATCCGTTGAAATTAAAAGTCAGAATCAAAATTTAATAGTCAAATTAATTTCCGATTTTCCAACATTTTCCATTGAAAAATAACGTCTTAAAACGCTATTTTTTTTTTTATTTTGCACTGCTCACGTTCGATCTGCCACACATTTTAGCCTTTTATTTTCCGAGGCAAATAACTCCGCAGCAAATAATAATACTTTAAATGACTTGTGGAAATGGTTGGAGGAGAGAAAGCCACACATACATTTTTAACTCTTGAACATCTCTTTCAAGTTCAATTAATAATGTATTACGGAACAACCCTTTTGATTTCTTTTCTTTTCCCTTTCCAAAATCACTATGATCAACGTTTGAAAATCAAGCGCAATTTCTAAGCGGAAGCCCTCTTTCGTCCTGCTTGGCAAAAAAACATTTATCTCCCACCCCCCATTTCCATAAACTGCACACGTATAATTTAGCTCGATCAAAGTGGAAAATGAAAACACCCGACAATAATGTCTTCATCGATTCTACACGAAAACCTGAGTAAAACGAACGAAATGTTGTCCCTCGTTACGTGCGGGTAACCGAATGCAATCTCTCCTTATGTGCATGTAACGTTTTGCATCTATTTTTCTTAGTCTTAAATGCGAAAGCTCAAGAAATGAAAAATTAATGTTTTGTTTATTTTGATTCCACGTTAAATAACACGCTTTCATTCGTTAAAAATGTAAATATTTCGCTAAAAAAAAAATTCAAAAATTTAATGATAAATAAAATAAAAATATCTATTTTTTTTTTTTTATTTTTTTAAATAATCTTGGTTTTAGTTTGAAAATAGTCTTTCCTTTCTTTTTTTCTTCCGCCGTCTGCGCTTTATTTTTTCCCCCTCCCTACTTTTTAAGTACGGTATCATTCCGAAAATTGTTCGGCTTTTTAAATAAACAGCGAAAAGACTTTTTGCATTGATCTAGCGTCGTGAGAGATAATTGCCTCCGCGTTGCCAGTTCCAAAATCCTAATTGCACCTTTGAAGAGAGAGAGAGTGAGAGTTGATCGAGGGAGAGAGAGAGAGAGGGACTTTTTATCTTCTTCTCCCCGAGACGCAAAAACAGCCAGAAAAGAAAGAGAAAGAGCTTTTAAGATAAAAACAAACTTTCCGACAGGATTTTCATCTTTTCGAACGGAAGTCACTTCCAATCACACTTTGAAAAATCAACTTTCACAAACGAGGACGCAAAAATATTAAAGCGCCGAATTTTAAATGTATTTTCGCATTTACATGTACTTGAATTAGTTAAATTTTCCGATTTTATTTATTCTTTGGAAACGAACATTTTCCAATTCAGCTGATCCAAGTTCCACGTGTTCTGAGGGTGATGGGAAGGGATAAACCGAACGCAGAGCGAGCGAGAGACGCTATTTTCTTTTGATAATAAAAAGTATTTGTGACTTTATGTTGTCTGGACCCGCCGGATTGTGATAGCTCGTTTATCATAACTTTTACATATGGTTTTCCTTTAATCGCGCCCAGGAATTCCGACCTGGTCCTTGTTACGTTTTTCGAAAATTTAACAAATGGCCTCTTTGTAACATTTTGCGCAATATGCTCTGTTTTTTAACCAACTTTAATACAAGCCTGATGCACACTCAACTTTGCTTGGCACTTCGTACAAATTTGAGTGCAGTACGTTATTCTAACCTTAAAAGTAATTTATACGAGTGAAAATTCAGCGTCTACATTCGGTACATTTACATTTTTGCCACCACCAAAAAATCTAATCTAATTTTATAAAAACAAAGAGAAACTTCGTCGTTATCGTGTGATCTTATTCTAAAAAAAATTGCTTTAATTAAATATTGTTTTCGGAATTTTAATTTCCTTTAGCACCGGTACACTCACGTGTTGCCATCAAAGATTGAGTCGCACAATCGCGATTAAAAATGTCGGAAGCGTCCAATGATCTAGTTCTCGGATTATACGAAAAATTCGGATTCGTTAAACCTGGAAATTTAATGGTAAAACCCCTTTTAATGCCACAGTGATTTTTTTTGGTCGATTTAATTGTTAAATCTAGATTTAAAAATTATTGCGGTGGACACAAAAATCTATTATTTTAATAATTAAGATTCAAAAGCACGAGCTAATTTTTATTAATCTTCTTTGTAGAATTTTAATCTGGTTTATTAAAGCCTCACCTTCGCCACGCCTTAAAACTATAAATTGAAATCATTAAATCTAAGTTTAAAAATTCCAGTGGCAACGAAATATTACGCAACATTTAGACATAATCGTACTTAAGAATTTAAGAAAAAAAAAAAAAAACGTTTAAATAATTATCCAAATTTCTAATAATCCGATTAAACAACGATAATAATTTTCCTCTTTGAGCGACACTAACCGTGTAAACATTAGTCTACAAATCCAATATACTTATCGAGGAGCATCCTGTAAAAATAATCGTGGATGAGGGGAAAGGTAGGGTAGAAAGGCGGGAGTAATTTAGTTCCCAATAAACAACAATATTTTAGGGATAAAAGGAGCAGCAGCAGCAGTGCAGTTTGGTATACGAGCAGTGTGGACGTGTAATAGCGCGTTTTACCACCGATAATTGAGCCTGGTCATTAATTTGCCGAAGATAAGTCAAAGAGCGTTCGGAGAGAGTCTTTCACTCGCCTCGCTCTTTCGCCGCTACATATATCTCACTCAAAGCATCCTCAAATATATAATTTAGCCCCACACCTATGTTTTTATTCTCCCCACCCGATCCCCACCTCTCTATCCCTCAACCTTCTGCTCACACAACCTATTCAACCCTGTTTGTTCTCTCCGCTCCCTACTACACTAGGGGCTCGTACAACGCGTCTTTATTTAACGCGAACTCATAGTAGGCCTACCACACATTTCATTATTTTCTATTAAAAAAAAATGGTCTTAAAATGAAACGTTAACGAATAACCGTCATTTTTGTTAGGAAACGCAAATATTTAATACCTTAAATCGCCGTTTCAACTTCAAAAATCTAAAATAAAAACAGTCTACCGTACAAACAAAAATTGCAATCTTCAAAAATTTTAAATACCGAAATTAAAATTATCATGGAAATAATAATAATAATTACCGGTAAAAAATTCAAATCTTATTTCAATTACCAAAAAAAAAAAAATGCAGCATTTCCTCAAGGCAAAAAGAGTTAAATACCAAGTTTTCAACCATAAATCTCGTTTTATTGTAAGAGCATTTTACGATTTAACTAAGTCCATGTAGGAGATTTAAAGTCAAAACGTTTTAACACGTGTTCACCTTTCTAAAAAAAAAAAATTCGTTTCTAATTTTTTGCTATTACAAAAGATGGAAATTGAATCAATCAGATAAAATATTTTTAGAACCACCAGATTTTATTCTTAAATCTCGATTAAGAAACTCTGGTGATGGCGAAGTGTTACAATGTCAACTTTGTAATTTTATTTCCCTCATATTTAGAGCGTTATACGGAGTATTTACCTCTTCATTAAAAAAAAAAAATGAATTTTAAATTACGATTTTAAAACCGAAGTTAATTTACGATATAAGAGTTCCGTGGTTTTTTAGATGACCCAAAACTGAAACCCCGATGTCTTTTAATAACGCACTCTGTGCATCTTAAATTCATTCCCCCCCTCAAAAAAAAAACCAGATAAATTAAACTAAGATAATGAACAGATGCAAAACGAGGTCCGCGCTTTTCTATAACGCTAAAGCTTATCGCGAAACTCATCCATCGCGTTCTACGAGGGAGTGATCGTCGGTTTGTAACATGTGCGTGGCGAGAGAAGCTGCACGCAAAAATATGAAAGGGCCGATTTGCGTTAGCCCACAGGCTTATTTTAGGGCTCTCATTCTCTCGTTTATAACCGTGTCCCATCGTATAATTATCTCCCTCCAACGCTTATTGTTTGTTCTTGCGTCGGTGACGTTGGTTTCGTGCGTTTATTTATCAAACGAAAACAACAACAATAACAAAGAGAGATTGAGAGAGAGAGGAGATCGATTAATAGAAAGCACACGTCAGGATCAAATTTAGGGTTGTCGAACCTATTATATTATATCATCATAATACTGTATATATTGGTCAGGCTTTTTTTTTTTTGTGTGCGTATAAATTGGCGTTGCTTATTCACGTCAAGTACAATAGAGATGTCGTGTGACGGAAACAACAAAACGAAGAGCTATTAACGTACGAGTGATCCTTATTTAGCGAGAGTGAAAGAGCAAGAGATGATATCTCTCCTAAATAAACACATGCTTTAAACCGATATGTTTACACGAGCATGTTAATTAGTAATAAAATGAAATGCGCTTTTATTCGGTTAACGTCGACATCAAAAAAATAAATAAATAAAAATGGTGACCGCGCATTTACATACTGATTTGCGGTCGAGATAAATAAATAAACACACGATCAAAATATTTACCCTACCGTAATTATTTTTTGGTCAAAATAATGCTCAAAACTCGCGTTGTTATCAAGGTAAATGACGGCCCTAAAACCCGAGTCCTCTAAATTCATGTCATGCCTACATTTTAAAGCTCTTAAAACGGTGCATTTCGGATAAACTACTCTTTATTTTCTGCCTCAAATTTAACAACTCGAATAATAGAGAATCCAATGTACTAAAAAATCGTTTCCTCTTCCGTTGTTTATTTCTTCTTAATTTTCAAAAACAGTTATTAAAAACTCTAAAAACGTTTCTACACGTAGTATCCCATTAAAAAATATTTTAAAGGGCGTTGAAATGTTTCTTTTGGCCCGACCCAACGAAAACATCGCGGTGTATAAAACGTTCCGTGTTAAATTTAATGTTTTTCGTCGGAGAAAAAAGTTGTGTGGATGAGAGGAAAAACAACGGAATCCGGTATCATTCGGCATTGTTTTTCGCCGATCGCTATCTTCTCCTCCCCCCACCAACAACACTAACATCCGCATTCAACGATGCTTTTCAAATAAAAATAAAAATATTTGCCGTAGTTAGTGTAGTGTAACTCGCACCGGTACGTGTATAAAGATGTTGAAGTGAGTGTTGACGATGGGTTGAGAGAGAAAGAAGAGTGTTTGGGGGTAATAAGCCTGACGCTAAAAATAATCCCCCCCATCCGAAAACCGCGGTACAATTAACGAAGACGAAAATCCGTCGACAGGAATAACGTTACGCTATTTTTTTCCATCTTTTTTTCGAGTTAAAAAACGAAACGCAGATCATTTTTACTTATTCTCTTTAAAAAAAAAAGATTGAAAGCAGTGTAAACAAACGATATACGCGCCCAAAAACGCTATTAAAAAACCCTCAGCAACTAAAAATAATTATAGTTAAGAAAAAGAATGTAAGCTTATTTTTTTTTTTCCATTCTCAAAATATTAATTAAATCGAAAGTTGATCGACGATGACGTAAGACTAATAAAGTAATGTTTAATAATCACTTACTCTTTTCTTCGATGAGCATTCGCTTGGATTTGTTGCTGCATTCTTGCGGTCTCGAACGTTCTGGTTTGACGGAACTGGAACTGTGTTTATCCACGCTGCGTTTAGACATTTTAACTCACGAACACCTTTTTTTAAAAATAAAAATAAAAAAATTAAAATTAAGTAAAAATAATAAATAAATTTTACAATAACAAAAAAAAAAAACACTGTACAAATTATTTAATATGCTTAACCGTTATTTTGATAACAGTTTATACTCACCTTTGATTTAATTTGACATAAGTTTAAACTCAACTTTGACACAAGTTCTACCTCAACTTTAACTCGAGCTTGTGCTCAACTTTGATACAATTATTATTTTATTCTCAACTTTGACACAAGTTCTTTCTTAACTTGGTCGCAAGCTATTGCTCAACTTTGACACATTTTTAAGCTGAAATCTGACGCGAGTTTTTGCTCAACTTTAATACAAGCTTATGCTCAACTTTGACACAAGTTTATATTCAACTTTGATCACATTTAAATTATAACCTACTTCATTTTAAACCAAGTTAATACTGTAATTAATTATTTTTGTACCATTTATAATCTATAACAAAATTTACATTTAATTATAGAACTAAGTAGCTACTCAACTCTAACTTTATCTCATATTGAAGTTATTAGTCTATTAACTTTTTAAAAAACCCGGCGTTTAACATTTTTTAAATTTTATTTTAACAGATTAATCAATTAAAAAAAAATATTAAATTAAATGTATAATTTCCGGCCGCCCAAAAACACATTAATTAATAAGCACAACTTCCATTTCGCAAAAGAAAACTTAACGAAAGAAGAAGAAAAAAAAGCATTCACCGTTTAATTTTAATCTGTCGACAACAATGTTAAAATTCTTTTATAATTATTATTTTAACTTCATATTTTTCAGAGTTTCCGTCACCCGCTTTTCTTTTCCCATCAAAAAAAAAAACAAAAAAAATTGAAAAAGAAGTAAAAAAAGGTGGGCGTTTTTACACCAGCAAAAGAAATGAAAATAAATCACAAACGAAGGTGTACAATAAAAAAAAAAAAAAAAAAAAAGAACGAAGGAGAGAGAGAGGGAGCGACCAAAGTCATCATCAATAGCAACAACTACAAAAAAAAAAAAAAAAAAAAAGTCAGGTAGGGTGTTGTTGTTTTGTTTTTTTCTAGTTAAGACATCATTGAGATGGTTGGTGTGCGTGAATTACATCGGCGAATGAGCGCGTCGGTAAGTGAACTTGGAAAAACAATAATTACGTCGAATGAATAGCGTGAAGGTACACGTAAAGCTTCTTTATCAAAATGGGTGTCTAGTCTCATCATTAAGTGAGAAAGAGTCTAACTTCTTCACTTACAAAAGGTAATAAAAACCAAAGAAAAAAAAAAAAGTTAAATTAAACCACCGTAAGTCCTATCATAATTCCCCTTCCCCCCCCCTCCCCATCTCTCTTCTTTTCATAAAAGACAAACATTTTGTTCTTCTTCTCCGGCGAAAACTCAATTATATCCGCGTCAAATCAGATGAAATATACACAAATTATATATTTTTTTTAAAGAACCAAATTAAGCCATTCAATTGTTCGCAATGTTATTTTATATAGAAAATATAAAGCAACACTATTTATTTAATTACTGTATTTATTTTATTTTTTTTCATTTACTTTTGAATGAAGAAAAAAATAAGACTGGCTTTTAATACGCACAAATCGGCGTAATGCCCAACATAATACAAACTTCCTCATAACAGTTTTAATAAAATAAATCTAGATTTAACGAATTAAATTTTCGTTTTTTTAAAAAAAAAAAAAAAAAAAAAGATTTTATCAAACGAAATTAACGTGTAAAGATTTTTTTTTTTTTTTTTTTTGGAGTAAAGTATGTAGCTGATGAAAATTAAAAATTTAAATTTTTATCTACTTTCTATTGTAAACAAACGAATAATGCACATGCATTGTTTCACCTACGACACTTTTTCTCTCAAATTTTCACGCTCATTTTAAATTATGATCGAACACGAATTATTATTACAATTGAAATCACGTGTTAAAAAAATGGCTATTATCTCATTTTTTCTCCCCCAATTTTGAATTATTTTAGGCCTATAATTATATATATTAAAAAAAAAAAAAAAACACACACGCTCGATGTATGTTTTCTAGCGTATCCTATCTCAAATTTAACGCAGTGTTCCATTTATGCCATCGGTCTATGTGAAACGTCCTTAAAAAAAATTGTACTTAATTATTTGTTATGGTTTTATAGCACAGTACTGAATAATGTATTGTACATTGTGATTGTATTCTTTGAATTTTTTTTTTTTTTTTTTTTATTAAATTAGTGTTTTTAATGCTTTATTTTCGAAAATTTATTTGTGTTTTTTTTTTTTTTTAAATTACTTTTGCAATTGTTTTCTCGCATCAAGCTTATTATTATTATTTTTTAACATTTAATAAGCATTTTCTTTAGTTTAAATGAAAAATTAAATCAGCCTGTTAATTATTTTTTTTTTAAATGAGTTAAGTGATTTAAATGTATTCCATCGCTTTTGGAGGATTTTAACAACGCAAAAACCGTTGCAATGAAAAATTGTTGTTGTGGGTTATAAATACAAGGTGTAGAAAAAAAAAATGAACTTCAACTGAATTAAAACATAAAGTGCAATAATTTTTCAATGTGCTCTTGAAATACCGTATATAGACGATTAAACTGATTTAGTAGAGTGCTCTTTATTTTTCGTCCACCGAGTAAAATGAAACTCCCGGTAAAAGATTTAATATAATCATTAATTGAGAAGATGGCTACGTGAAGTAAATCGAGTGCTGTTGATGCTCTTCTAATAGATAAAATGTTAATAAAATAAAGCTAACTTTGAATCGACAGCTGTTGTTATCACACCTCACCACCCTCTTCCCTATCTTCAACCACCTTCGCTCATAAGAATAATTATTATAAGCTCAGCCAAAAAAAGATCTCAATGTGTGGCAGCGGATTATTTAATAATCTCGTTACGCAAATCCTAATTCCCAAATTAAGATCTCAATGATAGCGCCTGCCGGTGACGTCATACCAAAGCTCATTACGTGTAACAGCATCATTCTGCTCATCAAAATATCTGCATTTAATTTTGTCAATCACATTTTTCTGCACATGCGCGGTCTTTAAAAATTAATTTAAATTTTAATCTGCTTCTATAGTATTAGTTTGAATAATTATAAGCGATTAATCTCTTTTAATCAATTATGAAATCTAATAGCAGATTACCAAAAAAAAAAAAATAGTTTAAATTTAAATTAATATTAGTTGTTTTTAAAAATAGTTTTAAGAACTTAAAGTTTTCAACTAGTTCCTGGTTAAATTTTCTTTGTCTTAATCTCAACCGTAATTTTCAACATAATCTATGCAAAAAAAAATAATAATTTTGTAAAATCGAGGTTAGTCCCGTATTTTTTTTTTTTAACTAGTTGCTACAGCGTTTAATTTACGATCAAATTAACGACAGCAGAAAAACTTCAACTTAAAAAAACCTATACAAAAAAATAAATAAATGATCAACCGAACTTTTTTTTTTATTTAATTTTTTTTTTTTTTTTTGTAGTAGGTACTCGTCGAAATTAAGTAATTACAGAAGCTAAAAAATGACCACCATATGCGATGCGCTGCTCCTACTTTTATCTTAGATTTACGATTTATTTTCCCTTCTTTTTGTCTTTATTTATTAGAACAGGTGTGTAAGCTGTTGTTGTTTTCGCTAAAATAAATATACAGTAAATAAAAAAATAAATTTCAATGATGCGTAAAATGTTCGCGCGAGGAACTCTACAACACTGCTCAACATTTTGCGCTTTTTAATGATAGTAAAAATATATTCGAAAAATATGATAAATTAACGCGAAAAAAAACATTAATGCGAAACGATGGAATGTCGATACAACGAAATTTCCATGCCCAATATAAAATGCTTAAAAATTTCCGATCAAGCTTTATTATAACGAACTTTCGTGTCAATTCCAAATTCCCACAATCCAAGTTCGAACATGTAGCGTAATGTCAGTTCCGCAAAGTTTTCACGCTGAACTCATCGCCGTTAAATTTCGTTGTATCGACATTTTGCTGCATCTACGCGTGTAGACGTTTCTTTAGCTAAGCTTTTACCATTATAAGATAGAGAGAGGGAGAGAGGAGAGATTTATTAAAGGCGCTAAATCTTGAAAATGCGAGTAATTATAGTATATTCGTCGGACGTTTAAACAAATGACCGTGTGTACATTGCGCGTAATTACAGGTGACGCTACACTACACCGTCTGGGATCTAAGTAGCCTACATGCGAGAATTAAAATAAAGAAAATAAAAGTTCCATCTTTTTTTTTTCTCTCTCCTCTCAACATTTTTCTCACTTTAATTAAGATCTGCGTCGAGAGAGAAAGAGAAAAAAAAAAATCCGCGCGAAAGAATTCGAGAAATTAAAAAAGAAAAGAAAAAAGTAGACGTAAACAATGTTCTGACAATGTTCGGCGGGAAGAAAAACACCTGAAGTTAACAATTAGATGTGGTTGACTCACCGCAAACATTTCTACGAATGAGACGAGAGGGAAAAAACACGTTTTCTTAAACAATTACCGTCGTCGTTCGGACTCGCTGCAAAGACTTATGCTCCCGATTATTTAACGCTAAAGTGTAACGTAAAGGGGGAGAGAGGGAGGAAGATACGTCAACGAGAACCGGGATCGAAAGAACCGCTTCATCGACTTTACAGAAATTAACAGAACCGGAACTTCGCTATTCCAATTTATCCCAATTAATGATATTATAACACGTAATGCGTGTTTATTTATTTTACTTAATTGTGAAGGAATTTTAAGTTAGCATACAGCGTAGAGGAAATTTTAACTGAATTTTAACTCAATTTTAAGGAAATTTTAACTCAAATTTTGACAGAATTTTAACTCAATTTTAAAGAAAATTTAACTCAATTTTAAAGAAAGTTTAACTCAATTTTAAGGAAATTTTAACTCATTTTTAAGGAAATTTTAACTCATTTTTAAGGAAATTTTAACTCATTTTTAAGGAAATTTTAACGAAAATTTAACTCAATTTTAAAGAAAATTTAACTCAATTTTAAGGAAATTTTAACTCAAATTTTGACGGAATTTTAACTCAATTTTAAACTTAGTTTTGAAGAAGTTTAACTCTATTTCGCTCGCGAACCGATAGTTAAAATGTATTATCACCCCACTAGTTTTACGTCATGATACCATAAATTCACCGTTTTATGCCCGCTATGAAGACGACAAAAAAAACTCCCCCTCAACACTAGCACCCTCGCTCCAAATACAATCTCATCCCTAACCCCGTCTTCGCCTCATTCAACGACTGTTCCAAAAAAAAAAACATTTAAATATCAATTAAAGGCGCGTTAGTCATGGAACGAGTAATATACGAACTGTCGCATCGGTATAATAATTATGAATAAAAGTCAAAAGATCTGCATTAAAAATAGGCCTATATTATAACAAAACCCCCAGCTATTAAATCATTTTTCACCCTACACGGATGTTAAAAAGTCTTTGTTGTTAAACTCAATAGGCCTACATAATATTTCGTTACTAGCGACGCTTTTTGTCACGTTGATTTATATCAAAATCCCACATTTAAAAAAAAAAAAAAAAAAAATTTATAGTATGTACCGATACCAATGAAAAAAAAAAATCTTGAAATGCACGGGAATTATTGATAATAGCTCCCGGTTCGATAAATAAGATATCAATTTTTTCTTCTTTAAAATGAAGCTACCGTTAGGAGTTCCGGAACCAGCCTAAGACGTTACAAATACCACACTCATATTGAATTGTTTTCGTCAGCTTACTGAACGACATATTATAGAATGCATTGTTTTTTGCGCTTACTTTATTATTAATATTATTTTTTTTTTATTATTATTATTATTATTATCTCAAAAAAATATTATTTTATTATTCGATACAGTTGTCGGATAAATCGTTAACAATAGCCGTAAAAGTACTTTTTATATTACAAAAAAAAAATAAAAAAAAAAGACCGCTCTTTCTTCTCGATAGAAACACCGCCCGCCCTGCTCCCGCACCTAACGAAATATTATTATCTATACAAACAGGTTTGGTTTGGGTATAATGTTAATTAAACTCTTTCACAGAATGATGGCCATGTCAGAACAGGTGACGCTGCTACCGAACAATAATTACGTAACGCCGCCGTAATTAAAACTTCACAGAAAAATATTCAAATAGAAAAAACAAACACCTCAACAACAACCCTCCTCCGTTTAATATACGCTCCTCAAATATCAACCCAGCCGTTTTTCTTCCTCCCCCCTTTTTTTTTAATGTTATTTATATGCGAATTAAAAACCCCCTTAACTACTGTATTATTTTAGAATCGAATTACACCAGTTGGCATAGAGTTAAAAAAATAAAAACAAAATTTCGGTTTCCAAATCTCAACTTTGCATCGGTTTATAATGCAACCAAATTGACTCGAGTACCTCCAAGATTTTGCGGAAGCCTCGTGAAAATGAAGGGCGAGATGGATTTCGAAATCTCTCTTTAAAAACATGTTTAAAATTTTTTTTTTTAAAAAAACCGGTGTTCACGTATTTGGAGTCAACGAGTTTCACCTTGGATTCACGCACAACGTGCTTCCCTCAAATATTTGTGCCGCGCCAACTACATCGGATAAGGAATATGGAATGAGATTGAGAGAAGAAATAATAATAATAATAAAAAAAAATAATAGGTTAAGCAGAGTGTGTAGAGATAAAAATCGAAAAATTAAGAGGAGAAACCAAGAATGCTCGTTTTTTTTTTTCTTCAACTCACGTTAGAAATTTAATCCGAAGAAAAAAAAATAGAGAAAGACAGAGAGAAAAAAAAAATGTTATGGAGTGTTTTTCAATTGGGAAAGAATGCTAATCATCTCATCATCACTAACTTCAATCTTAATTTGAAAAAAAATGTTCCCTCATTTTGCGTCGTTTTATGCCGTTCTGCGGCTCAGAAATGAGATTAGAAAAACAAAATTATGTCGATTGCATCTTTTCTTTTGCATTTGTCAATTTCATTACTCGAATTTTAATGCCACCCAGTCATCTACTTCGCCATAGCTCCAAAAAGAATTTAAATTCAAAAGGTTTAAAGAAAAAAATTAATATTGACTTTTTAACTTGGTTTAAATATTGAACTTTTAATAAATATTGCGGAAAAAAAAAATTACTAGTAAATTTATTATTAAACTAGTAGAATCAAAGATCTAGTTGCATTTAATCCTCGCTTTACACTCAGCTCAATTTGTAAAATCATATCAGGCTCCTGATCAATGTCGGTGCTACCAAAATGAGACTAAAATTCAAGTTAAAAAATAAAATAAAAAAAAAAAAAATTAATTCGTAATATGAAAGTATTGGTCTGCGCGTGCGCATAGATAATTTTTAAGAACTTGCTCTAAAAAAAATTGTTACCAAAAAAGTGATTAAAATTTAAATTGGAAGATAATGCTCGTGCGCATAAATATGTTTTAAGTTTAAAACTTCCTATAAAAAAAAATTAATTTACAAAATCTCCGTTAGAAGAATTTAATCTGGTTCAATAAAACTCATTTTGTTGTGATTAAAACGTTTAAAAATTTGCTTCCTTCGCAAACTTGTCCTTTTTATTGACATTTAGCGCTTTTAATGTTGCCAAAACTTAATCCAAATTTAATCAAAAAATAAAAACAACACTTGTGATCTTCCCCCAAAATAATAATTGTTTCGAGAGCACTGCTCTAGATTAAGAAATCTAGTTTAAACAATGTGACTTAAATCTATTTCGTTGCTATTAAAAGTAGATTAAGAAAAAAAAAACTAAATCGTTTTCTTAAAATTAACCGATTTTTTGAAAATGTTCTACGTAATTTATTGTTCATTTCCCGCAATTTAAAAAATAAATGAGTTCCTTTTAAGTTAAAAAAGCAGAATTTAGTAATCCAGATTTTGACCTAAAACCCTTAATTTTCTTCTTTATAATGTTTATCCTAAAATGTGGCGCGATTTGAACGAGCGGTTTCCTTTTGAGAAACGAAAAATGTTAAAAACAACAAAGTCAAAATAAAAAAAAAGAAACACTCAAGTCGTAAACAAATTCCCCGTTAGGCGGAAAACACTAAATCGGAAACTGGTCCTACTCAACGGGGCAATGATTTAACGCCGGCGTTAAATTAACGATTACTTCCGCTCTCCTCCCCCCCCCCCCCCCCCCCCACTCAACGTCTCCAGAGAAAATGAGTGAAACGGCGCATGCGCTTTCCGCTATTTATTATAAACTGCTCTCGTTCTCCATTTGGGCGAGAGAGAGAAAAAAGAATCTTATTAAAATAACATCGACCCATTAATTCAATGTTATCCTAACAAATTAATGTGCTGAAAAAAAATTAAGCTACCGGTTCGCGAAAATAAATTCATTTTAAAATTAAGTTCATTAAAAATTAAAAAAGTTATTAAAAATTAAAAAAGTTATTAAAAATTAAAAAAGTTATAAAAAATTAAAAAAGTTCATTTAAATTCATTAAAAAATAAAATTGCTTAAAAAATGGAACGAAAATTGAGTGAAACTAGCTCCACATTGATTTACTGGGTAAACCTTATTTACATTCCAAGCGAAAACTCGTTCAAAATTAAATCAATTTCGTCGAAAAACAGTTGAAAACCACCGCTTTAGAAATGAATAAAACCCACCCATCCACCACACACCGAAAATAGAATAGCAAAAAAAATTATAATAATTGCGAGTTATTTTAAAAATATTACACAACGTGGTTACGTGGTACA
Organism: Polydesmus complanatus; assembly: GCA_034692225.1. Lineage (NCBI taxonomy): Eukaryota > Metazoa > Arthropoda > Diplopoda > Polydesmida > Polydesmidae > Polydesmus > Polydesmus complanatus. The sequence goes on from JAQGAZ010000919.1 coordinate 34,450, forward strand.
ACTCCGAAGTATATGTATGATGCAATTGCACTAGTTTGTATAATTATATTTGAAAAGCTCATATTATTATTACCATTTTTTTCCCCCGAAGTTACGAGTGTTGCGAATGTCGTCTGCAAGAGCTTCAGTTACGGTTTGCGAAAAGCTGTTTCAGGGTTGAAAAACGGTGCTTACTTTTAGGAATCAAGAGCTGGTAGGAGAGGAGTTTAACTTGGGCTCATGCCTTGATTTTGACAAGTACCACTCCCCCACTCGTATTTGGTCAGCGATTCAGTCAGCATTTATATGTTGGTTCCACACTATTTCCAAATGTCACTCCTATCTGTCATAATAAAAATTCATCGCAAATTTCGCACTTCATTCATCTGTTTCAGGTATTGGCTTTCCTAGTCTTCATCTGGCCCTGCTTCGGGCTCATCAATTTTTACTTTCTTTTAACTTCAAGCGACCTAGTAGTATGACCTACGGACTGCTCGCTACAAACTCCATGCAAACCAACGTAAATTTATATCGTGATTTTCTTTTTTAAAGTCTCAATTTCGATGAGCGATCTAAGCTATTGACATTTGATAACATTTGCAACGCTCATAATTTCAAAATGACGAATGGAACGGTAGAAATAATACCTACAATTTATTTAAAAACGTAAAATTACAAAGTAAATTAGCGGTTCGGTGAGCAAAAAAATAAGTTCCAATTAACGGTTCTACTTTATCAAAGCTCTTAGTCTGGGCTTTATTTTAGCATCGTCTCCTTCTCATTCGACCTACTTTATCAAATCTCAAACCCAAATCAAGTACCGTTTCATTTCGCACGCGCTTTGTAGTCGGTAAATTTTGCGTAGGCGAGGACGTGAGAGAGGAGAAAGACTTTTCAAAGGGAAGAATATCTTAAACGCCAGTAATTATTATCTCGTAATAAAAAAAAAAAAATTTTCTTTTGATAGATAAATATTAAGTAGGTGTTAAACGCAGTTCTAAATCAAACAAAGCTCACGAGTGTGTTTGTTCGTAGTGAAAACACTCGTAAAAACACATCCATTCACCGCCAAAGAAAAACTCTTCGGAAAAATATGTAAACATTTCCTAAAAAAAAAAAAAAAAATCTTGGTACACACAAAGCTTACGATTTTCAATTAATAAAATTGTAAAACAACTTTCTTGGAAGAAGAAAAAAAACACTGTATTAATAATTAACAGGCGTATTTAAAAATATCACTAATTATAGCCAATAAAATCAAACAACCAAATTTTGAAATTTTTACATTGAGAAGAAAATTTTTTTTTATTACTGTACGCTGTGTAGGCTACAGTACAGTACTGTATATAAAAAGCCAAAACGACGTCATTTTGATCCCACGTAGAAAGACGCTTTCGAAAATATTAATTCATGCACAACGAATTTCTCAGCAAAATTTGCAAAACTACCAAATTCTTAAAAAAAAATTTATACCCCAATCTTTCATTTTTATTTCAAAATAAAAAAACAAAAAAAAAAAACAAAGATAAAACAATAATATTGTAAGTCTACACTGTTAATTTTAATATTAAAAATATATGTAATTGTAGCCAATTAGATGAAACTAATCATTACTTTTCTTTTCTTCTGATAAAATTTATTCATCATTATTATACAGTATATATTTTTTTTAATTTAAAAAGCGCAATTAAATTCACGAAAGAATAAATGAGATTTTTAACCAATATCTAATTTGCGTTCCCCGAAGTTTTTTGTATGAAAAAATGTTGATAATCAGCGCTATAATTTGTTAAATTGCCATTAAAAAATTTTTGAAATAGAAATTAAAAAACGTTTTCGAAATTTTTATTCAAATAATAATTTTAATCGAGTAAAGAGAATCAATTTTTCACCATAATCGGTTCCAGGAATAAACTCATTGTTTTTCTTCTGTTTTTTTTTTTTTGTATTTTTAAAATAAAATTGGTAACTTAGTACTTTCCTATTTCCGCCTGTTATCGGTACTGTATTTAAAAAACTAGATTGGCTAAAAACTTAAAAATGGTGTTTTTCCTGTAAAAAAATAATTCTTTTGATAATTCAAAAAATAGATTTTAAAAAAATTTAAATTCCATAAATGACATTTCTCGCAATAATAGTGGAATACAGGACCAGTATTAAAAATATATATACATTTTTAAAAAAAAAAAAAAATACAGTACAGTGTATATGAATTTTTAGCAAAATTGTTCTAAAATTATGCAAGTTTCTGATTTTGGAAAAATCACTCTTTCCGAACCTATTTATATATACTAGTGCATGTACCTTATCTGCGCTAAAGCTTGCAGGTTTTTGTAAAATGCCTTCCATGATTCAGTATGCAACATGATGCAAACACAAACAACAACAAAAAAAATTGTTTATGTTTCCACGCATATAAAATATATAGAAACAAGGTATCGGATAGAGAAGAAAGTGATTGAGTTACTTACTACACCCTTTCGATTGAATCAACAATATGCCTTTAATTATAGCGCGGTCAGTTTGGAACGACTGACTTGAAATGTTGACTTTACGAGACAATCTCAAGAGTTGAAATTGAGACAATAAAAAGAAGTAAAAAGATTTCAATTATAATCTTTGGGTTCGGGAGATTATCTCTTTAAATAAATTACCAGCCTGTCACTTCCGACATCATCATCATCCGAGCACCCGACATGCTCAAACCGGTTCGCATAATTCATCAATAATTTGCATTTTTTTTTCAAAAAAAAACTTCTTTTCTCAAAAATAAAAAAAAAATCATGAATCGCAATTTTCTATTATTTTGACGCCCAATTTTGTCTTTAAAAAAAAAAAAAGTTCAATATTCGCCTGAAAACGGCGATGCAAATTGTCGCCACGAGCGAATAAAAGCAATAAAAGATAAAATATTTTACACCTATCTTTCATTTTAGGCAAATTTACATTTCTTGCCAGTTGAAGCTATGTATATAATTTGTCAAAACAATAAAAAAAAAAAAAATACGATAAAGGTTGTTGACCAAAATTAATTCCTTAGTCAAATTGTTTATCAAATTGATTTCTCTTTTTAAATTAAATTTATCAGTCTCGACGATAATCCCTCTCCATTTGCGGCTTTGCGTATTCGCGGTGGATTACTCATTCATTTTGAATACAGTAATTTGATAACTTTGAAAACACTGAGTGTATTATTTATGTACCGTACACAGCGCCAGTCAATATTATTATGTTTTAAAGCATTATTTTACTGAATACAACCATACATTGTTTATATACATTTTTACAAAAGCTTTTTTAAGTGTTTTTTAAAATTTTTTTAAGTGTTTCAAATGTTTAAGTGTTTTTTTTAAAGTTCAGTAAGTGTTTTCTAAAGTTTATTAAGTGTTTCTAATGTCCAATGAGTAATGTTATAGCACATTAAGCCTGCATTAAGATACTGTAATTAAATGTTTGTTAAAGAGCATCAATTGTGTTTTTAAAGACTTCATAAGAGTTTTATGAGTATTTTAAAGAGTTTTAAGAGTTTTAAGAGTAGTTTTTAAGAGTAGTTTTTAAGAGTTTTAAAAAATTTATAAATTTTTCAAAGTGTTTTTTTTAAAGTTATAAAAATTAAATAAATGTTTTTGTAAAGTTTAATAACAATTTCCAAGTCTATGAAAAGTGTTTTTCTAAAGTACTGCACCTGGTATATTAAAAGTTTCCAGAATTTATTAAGTTTTTCTAAAGTTTATTAAGTAATTTTAAAGATTTTTAAAGATCATTAGAGCTTATAAAGTGCTTTTAAGAGTTTGTAAAAGTACTTTTAAAATGACGTTTTTAAGAAAAGTACTTTTAAGGCTTTAAAGTGTACTAGGTGTACTTCTAAAAGTGCATTACAGTACAGTACAGTATTTGCTTTTAAAAGTTTGTCAAAGTTTATGAAGTGTTTTCTAAAGATTCACAGTGTGTTACCCGAAAGTAGATCAGTAGGTGTTAGTAGATCTAACCCTCTCTGAGCGCGGAATGTTTGTCTCGCCCTACGCGAGGAATTACCTAATTTTCAAGCTTGGTGAGTAATTGAAATGCTGCAATCTTATCTTGGCTTATAAAGCAACTACAAAATCACCAGGGTCGTTTTCAATTAAAATTAAACAATTCTAATGCCTAAGGAGATCATTACATATGCACACCCCTCTTTTACATTCCTCTTCACCCAAAATAATAATAAAAATATAAATAAATGCTTCAACTTTCGGTTCTCTTTGTTTTAAAAAAAAAAAAAAAACATTGAATTGTTTTATTCTGTGTTTAAAATAATCTTCTTTCAATAACGAGCTGGCCACTCACTATGCCTGGCTGCACTGATTACAATATTTCAAACGCAAAATAGAAAAATTTAATATTAAAAAAATCATTAATTTAAAATATTTCCATGTGCCACTACAGTATTATTCTTAAAAGCATTTCATACTACTATATCAGGTAATATGAACGGTTTTTATTATACGAACGCCATGCAAATGCAGTACAAGAATAATTATCACTACGTCATCTTTCTTATTTTTTAATTGAATACTGACCGGAATTTTTTTTTTAAAAAAATTCCAAGTTAATTAATATCAAACGGAAGGAAAAATAAATAGGGTACGAAAAATTCCTTCGAACCACTTGCTACGTTCAGAATACGATAACACTTTATAACGATGAACGAGTTGAGAGTAGGGACTCAAGTTAAGTAAACAGTCGACCAGCTCTCTCTCTCTCCTCAAACTCTCAAATCACAAATCAAATTGTCGACTTAACCGTCGAGAGAGAAGAAAAGGTTAAAACTGTAAATTACTATGAAAAATTTATAGCAGATAAAAAGAAAAAAAAAAACAATTCTCTCAAAACATAAAAAATGGCATCTAAAGATAATAAACACCGACATTTTATATATGTACCTTTCTTTTTTTCTTCTTCTTCTCAGACGATAACTTAAATCAATTCGCTGTCGGTCACTTAAAATGTCTTCGTAAAGCAGGATTAGCATTTACACGCACTTTTTAAATCCAAAAAAAAAAAAAAAGAAGAAAAACAGAGAACAAGTCAAAAGAAAAAGACCGGCACTGCTATAATAAACTCGGCTGATATCTCATTCGAGCTGCGAATAATAATTATTTTAACACGTTGTTGTGGTCTATGAGTCCCCCAACACACACACACCTAGTGCATCACCTCATCTTCTTCATTCGCACCCACGTGATCGGAGCAACCGGACATGGCAGTCGCGACACACAACTTAACGACGATACATATCTTAAACCTTTTTACCAGAAGAAGAAGAAGAAGAATTTGAAATTCAAAGGAGAAAAATGTGTGATTATTAGCGAGTTTAATTTCCACCCTCGCAAGCAGCCAGCGCTCGTAATCATAGCTGGGCTACAGGTATACGACCGAACTCATCCGATCTCCCGACCGCCATCACACAACGCGCGCAGATAGTAAGATAGAGAGAGAGAGGAGAGTGGGGGTGATCAGAGGGGAGGGACCACGCCCCCACTTTTGTGTCATGAGAGAAAAAGGGGAGTAACCAAAAATAAAAATAAACAAAACGACTAAACGAGAGGAGCGAGATTATGAAGTGAGTGAGCCAGACCAACACCGTTTGCAGCCTAGAAATATACACATGACAATGCAATTACGTATTATTCTTTTCTTTAATGGTCAACGCGTTTAATAAAGAGAGTGGAGAAGGGTGACTGGTGCTGGGAAAATTATAGCTACCGGATCGCGAGCAATACTTAATAATGAGAGATTTACATGTAGGTCTACATAGATTTAGATATCAAAAAATAAATAAATAATAATAATTAATTTATTATAGTTGCGCAAAATTAATTAAAAAATTAAGCTTAATAAGAATTTATTCACAATTCACTACCTGCCGGTAGGAAGAACTTGTCCCGAAAATAAGAGTCAAATGCGTTTTTTGTAACAAGAAAAATAGAATAATAAAACAGTGTCGTATATTCAGGAAAACACTCGTAGTGAAAACTTTTCAACTTAATGAGAATTTACAAGTTGATAAGAACTTAATCTCAACTTGGTAAATATTTAATCACACATTATTCAAATTAGTAAGAATCCAATTACAAATTAGTAAAAACTCCATCACAAATTAGGAAAAACTCCATCACAAATTACTAAAAACTCCATCAAAAAATTAGTAAAAACTACATCAAAAAATTAGTAAAAACTACATCAAAAAATAAGTAAAAACTCCATCACAAATTAGTAAAAACTGCATCAAAAAATTACTAAAAACGTCCCCAAAAAATTATATAAACTCCATCACAAATTAGCAAGAACTTCAAAAAGTTATAAAAAGTCCATCACAAATTTCCGGTAGTAAGAACTCGGGTCACAAATTAATAAGAACGGAATTGAATCGCAAATTTGTTTCTTAAGAGCTTAATAATAATTGCAAATTAGTAAAAACTCAATCATTATAAATTCGCCAAAAACTACACCACCATTTAGATCAAGAAATCCGGTGGAACCCCAAAAATATAAATTTATTTTATCCTTGTTTTACACACATCTCAGTTTGTTAAACCATTTAGGCCAGCGGTCGGCAAAGTCCGTGGTCAACTGAGCCAAAAATCAAAAATTCAAGAACTAAAATTTTTTGGAGAGC